>CM063248.1:891827-1091991 GCA_032158295.1 Pycnopodia helianthoides | reverse complement strand
TGACTCGTAACCCTCCGGTCTCCGACCGTCGGGAGGATGGAGGGTTAGGATCATCGCAACTATTGGTAGTCATGTAGTAGAAGTACGAGTACTCTGTAGGCTACTTGTACTACACTACTAGCATCACCGGTAGTACTATAACACTAACTAGGAAAGGAATAGTATAGCCTCATTAAAATAGGGCCAATCGCAATCCACTTCGTAGCCCTGGGCCTACGTACGTGTACCTCCAGATTCTGAGACAATTTGTTGAATAGAAATCCACGTTTTTATGACGAGACTTTTTCCCGCAGTTGTTACTTGCCAAAGAGCAATTGTGGACGGCACATTAATAAGAAAATGTGCGCGGTCGTTTTGGTGTACTTTATGAAGAAAATCAGAGGCAATACTGACACAATGAAACTGACTGGTATCCACGATGTTTGCTGGTGCACATGCGCGCTGACAGACAGTGCGATGGCGACCTGTCTGTACTAGACTAGCTAGTTGGTGCTTGGTGATTGGTAGTTGGTGATTACGTCAGGTTTCCGAACAGCACATTTAACAATTTTTCCTTCGACCTTCAGATGTGACGCATAGTGTTGTGTAATGCATGCAAAAGAACTCAGTTACACTTATCGCTAAGTAGTAAGAGGCGTTACAAGGTGTTACAAACTTGGGTGTCATAACTCAACAACTTTTAAAAACCTGTCCGGTTTATAAATAATGAAAGCGCTTTGAGATGCCCGTAAATAAAAGCGCTGTATAAAACTAGTTATTATTTTTATTATAGCACCAACAATTTGTTATTTCTCATGTACCTCTCAAGGGGAAGCAGTGTACAGTGATCGGTGGGTGTGGTTTCCTTGGACGCCATCTTGTAGAAGGTTTGCTGGAGAGAGGGTATACAGTCAATGTTTTCGACATCAAAGTTACATATGAAGATAAGCGTGTCAAATTCTTTGTGGGGAATCTGTGCTCCAAGAAGGTTTGTGTGCATAGGTTTATTTTAGTTTTTGTGTGTAAACCATTGTCCTTAAGCAAGGCATTTAACCATGGGCCTGTAGCTTTGTCCCAGTTTTACTCCGTGTAATTCCGGCCTGAAGGGGTTTGCCCTAGTGTTTCTGGCAGTGGCACCTTGTAAACCCAAGTTATAAGGTGCTACATAACTTGGTCTCATAATTCAAAAAATTAAAACCTGTTTTAAATGTTTCTGTTTGTTCAAGCGCCTTGAGTACCTTATTGGTAGATTGTGCGCTACATAAGAATAATAATATTTCTTCAGTTTCCATTAGGAATCTAATAAATCGGGAAAAAAATTCATTTTACCTGCTGCCTGAGGACTTCAGGTAGTTATTATGTTACCTTTTTGTCAATTTTTAGTGTCACAGAAAATAGATGGTGCACAATCTGTGCATTCAGCAGTTTTTCCTTTTGGCAATAAGTCACTTCAATGTTTGTGTGCTACAGTGTAAGGCAGACAAGGAATTTCAATGCAGTTTTTTATCTTTATGCAGGAGCTTCTCCCATCCATAGAGGGATCAGAAGTCGTCTTCAACTGTGCTTCTCCTCCTCCTTCCAGTAACAATAAGTAAGAAGTCTCTAAAGTGAAACTAAAATAAGGGTAGCCTTAAGATGATAAGTCTGTTGTCAAAAACAATTTGATAAACAAAGTCTACAGATATTTATTTGTAGCTATGGAAAAGAATAAACAATTGTTGTATGGGGGAATATACTATTTATAAGTAGTAATTAAGCAAAAATTATTGATTGTAAACTCATTTACTTATACATGTTGACCTCACACGAAGTATTCAAAAGCTCATTAATTATTATATTTAAAAAACCTCTTGAACTAAACTAAATATTTTCAAATCTATATGTGAAACAAAAGGTCTTGAGAGATGTAACACTTTGACATTGTCTTTTGCTTGAAACTAAAGTAGCAAAAGTATTCACTTGAAGCCCTACTTTGGAGTGGTGTAACCCTTTATTTATTAAAACACTACGAAGCAGGTGTTTGTTAAAATGTTCATGTCATCATCAGAAATCATAGTACTGTTAAAAACCTGAACACCTAGTGTTTGTAATTCTACAAGAAATTTACACATGTAGTTTGTTTTATTTTACTCTTTTTTTTCAAAGTTGAATAGCTAAAACTTTGGGGAATAAACCAGGCAATTTAAATTAATTTGGTCATTTGTTTTTTTAAATAGAGAGTTGTTTTACAATGTCAACTTTAATGGAACGAAGAACATAATTGCAACATGCAAGGAAGCTGGTGTTAAGGTATTGTAACAAGAAAAGTCCTCCATTTCGTCCTGTAAATAGGAAGTTGGCCAGACCAAAGTCGTTAAGATCCAATTCTAAAAAAAAAAAATGCACAGATTTTGAAAAAATTTAAAAAGCTTATAGCATCAGAAGATTTTGAAATTAGATCAACTGAGGGTAAGAAATTTGCTGTTCGGCTTGTTGATTTTCCATCAAGTAAATTTGCTAAGCAAGGACTTTTAACTTCTGTGTAATTAAATCTGTAGCATTTATCAAAGTCAAACTTTTAGGAAAAATGCGTTTAATGTGCATATCAATTGTTGGCCACAATCCTTTGACGCTTTTACAGTTGCCACTCAAATTCCAAGTGAGCCATTCCCTCAATAGAAAGGAGAGTGGTGTCAAACTATGATGAGGAATTGTAAACTGGAGTTAAATGTCTTAATTGTTTGCATTTAATCAACAGAAATTAGTGCTAACCAGCAGCGCAAGCGTAAGCTATGAAGGCAAAGACATCAAGGATGGCAGTGAAGATTTACCATACGCTGGCCAACCCATAGATTACTACACAGAAACTAAAATCCTGCAGGAAAAGGTCTGTACCAGCATATTTTCTAATTTCAACGCCGCTCTGATTTTTCATGAATCAAGATTTGTTGCTGACTTTTTCTTCCTTCTTTATGGTTCATTACTCTAAGGACCTACCAGCATGTTTATATTTCCTGTGTATAGATACATTATACATATGCAATCGCATGTTGAGATATTTTTCGCAACACAATGCTGTATGATTAATGCCATTTCGGCAAAACCTTTATTTAACAAAATTAAAATCCACACTTGACACACTCCAGCAATGTTCGAAACATCGAGACCACACCGGAGCCAACACTCCTCCCAAAAGAGATTTACACAAGGTTGTACCCTCAAGTTTACCAGTTATAGTTACTTCTTACTCCAAAAGGCATTGCCTGTAGACAACACACCAGAGAATCGGATTCTTTCACCAGCCGTGCCTGTGGTTCCTGTGTCACTTGCACCGTCACAAATGTCATCTATCAAATATCTTGCAAAGTTTGTGGTGTTCAATTTATAGGTGAAACGAGAACTACACTTAAATGGAGTTTCTGTGGCCATCAATTCAAAGTCAAAATCTAAAAGCTAGATATAGGCCTACCCGTAAGACATCACTTCAATCTTCCCAATCACTCCATTTCTAACTTGATTTTACAGGGCATTGAGGCCCTACATAGTTAACCACAAAGAGACTGTTTGTCTTAATAGGGAGAAACTGCAGATAAGGTGCCTTCAGACCATTCAATCCCATGGTCCGAACATCCAAGAAGGAAATGACTCACAGCTTTTTGTCTTTGCCTTTTCCTTTTCCAACAGATGTTCCCCTTTAAGTCTGTGTCATTCACTAAATAGTACATTTTTCTCCCCCTTCCCACCATGGACTTTGTCTTTGTGTCTCCATCCTCTTGTGGATAAACCAGCCCTTTCCCTCTACCCATCTTTGTCTCCTTCTTCATTGTTCATGTCTTGCTTTTTCTGTGTGCTTTCTCTCTTTTCGTTTCTTTCCACTTGGTTTCATTTGAGAGCTTGGCCACAGCACGCTTCAATGAAATAACTTTGTTTCATTTCATGGTTTTCTTTTGTTTGTTTAGGTTGTCCTCGAAGCAAATGGAGCAGATTTTCACACCGTTGCCATCCGACCACATGGCATCTTTGGGCCCAGAGATCCTCAGCTTGTACCCACTCTGATTGAGACGGCTAAAGCTGGCAAGATGAAATTCATGATTGGGTGAGAATTTCAAAGTTCAAGTTGGATTTGAGACATATTTTCCACCAAATCCTTTGGGTACATTATTGTAGCGTGATCTATTTTGGGTCCTTGTTTAACCTGTCGCAAAACGCCTACAGGAAAACACAACGGCAATCAGAATACTTCATTTAACAAGCCTTTATTCAACTTCAGCAACACGTCCGCTCTGGACTACATCATTATTTCAACTCTTTTACAATAGAAAACACACACGCAACACAACGCTACAAAAGGGCGCCAATCCTGCCAGCGCACCTGGATAATCTCTTATCTTTACATAAATTGTTATACAATGTTATACATCAGCCAATGCGCGGGGTAATTCGTCCAATCATTGCACAGTTCACACAAAGTTCAGGCAAGCTGCCGTGGGAGCATTGTCCTTCCATCATCCGACGGGGTACGGTACTCCAGCGCACCCGGCGGGGCTTTCCTCTATACACAGAGCATACAGTTAGTGTTCGTTACAATTATAATAACAGCTCTTTTTGTAGAGGTGGTGGCTCAAAAAAATATCCAGATATTTATTCTCAAGATTTCAACTACTACTAGTGAGCTCTAGTCAAAACATTGATTTAGTTGTTTCATAGAGAAAGGACAGAGATGGTTGTTTATAGCCTTGTTCAAGGCAGTTGCAAAGAGTACCCCCAGACGAGCTTGTCATGTTGTTGTGCAACCTAGCATTGCCTAGCAGTCACCACCCTATGACTGTACAGTAGGGTATGTTTGTGCAAGCACATGTACATGTACATTACATACATTATGTTGTACAATGTGCTGTGTATGCGTGTACATGTACATGTACCTACTGCACACTGAGTCTGAAGAGGTTGAACAACCATGCTTCAACCACACATTTGTAATTGTGTAAAAAGGAAACAGTTGTGTTAGAGCACTAAATTCAATCTTGATCAGAGCACTACGAGCAGCCAACCCAAGAAGAGAAAATAACAAAATATTAATACTGAGGGAAACTGGCGTGGGTACCACTAGTTGAATTAATTTTAGATAGGGCGGATAGTGCACCTAGCAATTTAGGCTTGTAAACTATTATGTAGTCCTTATATCATTTAATCCCTTGTCTCTTCATTATGCACTGTCATCAACCTGATGATGTTTTACACAATGACCATGTGACCACGAAGTCATGATGTTATCAGATCAATGTAGGTCAAACGCTGAACTGTGTTTTATGTTAACATGAAAGTTTGTGAACATTAGAAACTGTGTTACACTTCTGTGAATTAAACATGCATTAAAATATACAAATTCTTTGAACTTTGAAGTAACTAATATGGTAGGTTTGCAAGAAATAAAAATCAATACTGCAGCCTGGTCTTAAAACTATAGGCCTACACGCCATTCTCCCCCCCCCCCCAAACCCCAAATAATCTTGGCTAAGAAGCTTTTGGGAAAAAGGCCCTTAAGCAGGCGCGAGAGAGCCCCTCAAAAGTAGACAAGTATTAAACTATAAAGTTCAAAATACTTATTTTGATACAAAAAATGAATATAACCTCATTATTAATTTGAAAGATCATTTCAGTATTTGTTATGTACTTTAAATGTACATTTTCTATTTTATCATCAGGGATGGAAGCAACCTAGTCGATTTCACGTATGTTAAAAACGTTGTACATGGTCATATCTTGGCAGCAGAGAAGCTCGGCAAAGATTCAGTAGTGTGTGGAAAGGTTGGTTAAGTGAATCTGTGATTACTTTAAGGAAAGACACAACATTTCCCTCAGTGAAAGAGCATAGAGACCTCTTTGTTGAATGAATTAACTATGTAACATAGACAGCATTCAGAGAAAGCTTGGTAAACAGACTGTACAAATCTTACAGACACACTGCATAAATGATTATTTTGCCAAGTTTACAGTAATAAATTATATTTTGTTTGTTTATTTTTTCGCAAACAGTCTTATCACATCACCAATGATGACCCCATCCCGTTCTGGGACTTCATGGGCCGCATTCTGGTGGGCCTGAACTACCAGCCTCCCAAATACCATCTCCCCTATGCTTTGATCTACTACCTTGCCGTCTTCCTTCAACTTCTCATCTGGATCCTGAGTCCTCTGATGACCCTGAAAGTGACCTTTTCCCCCATGAGGGTTGCGCTAGCCGGGACATACCATTATTACAGCTGTGAGAGAGCCAAGAAAGACATGGGATATAAACCTTTAGTAGGACTCGGGGAGGCAATCCAGAAGACTGTTGAAAGTTACCCTCATTTGAAAAACACCAAAAATTAAAGATCAAACAGATCGCAAGTGCAAATAATTGAAAATGTTTAACAATGTTTTTTTATGTACTACTTATACTGTGATTGATGTCTTTCTCTCCAAATCTATGCAGCCCCACCTTTACAATGTGCCACAGTTCACTTCAAATTGAACAAGTTGCTTGAAGAGATAGTACATTATTGTTTTTGTTTTTAAAAAGTAAATCCATTCAAATCTTTTACTTTTAAGTAAACTAAACATACAAGCAAACTGTGAAAATGTCATCAAATTAGATTGTAAGGGATTTTTGTACATTCATCACAGGTTATTTCAATTGCAGCAGTCAAAATAAGCAACAGTGATTCTTTCCTGGACTTTGACAGCGTCTTCTCAGATGAAAATATTTCTCCAGCAGGATTATTATTATTATTATTATTGTTTGTTTTGGGTTTTTTTTTCTTTGAGGGTCAAATTAAAACAGACATACAAAGTGGTACATAAAAAAAGTAAACTGTTTACAAAGCCAAGGATAGATCAACAAGCTGTCCAAACATGGCTTATTTCCAACATGGTCCTTAAAAACACAAAGGCAAACTAATACAATACAAAACGAGGTAATTAAAATTGCTCAGGAAATAGAGAAGAATGAAGAAATCTAATCAATGAGCTTTCAGATTGAAACGTAATTATTTTATTTTTAAATAAGCACCAACTTCTTTTTAGATCAGACTCCAAAGACCAAGGTAAATTTGTTGAATTCCTGCAAGGACAATTGATTTTACTTTTCCACTAAAGGTAGGCCTATGATTCATGATTGATTGTGATTGAAGAATAGAAACCGTTTTTAAAACTAAAAGCTTACTTTCTATTCAGTTAATACCAATTATCCTGATAAATTTTACTTCCTGAAATACTGCCATGTGTGAGAAATATTGTCTTTCAAAATACTAGGTTCTTATTTCAATATGCCAAATAAAAATAAGCACAAAATCTCCAGTCAAATCTTAAAGCATTATTGAATGTTTCTCAAAAATACAACCACCTGGTTTTATGAATTCTTTTGTAGGTTGGAGAGTGTTTTTATGAGAAACTAGAGACTACTGGTGACTCTTACCAATGCGTTTGCATTGTAAATTACAGTTGCTATCAAAAAACAAACACTAACTTTGGTATAACAGAAATAGACTTGTGTTATTCTTTCAAAAGAAAAGACTAATTCAAAAAGTGCCTTGCACAGTGAGTGTTGGCTTGAAGAAACACTTGAGGCAGTGAACAAAATGTTGAGTAAAATAACTTTTGATAACTTGTCGCTAAATTTGATAAAAGAGTGAAAGATATTTTACAGAATTGAACACCTTGAACATTTCAATGCCTTCCATGAACTGATTTATATTTATAAGTTACAAAATTGCTGTTTTATTTATTGGAAATATAAATCGACATAAAATAACTATACTTCACGTGTGCTATTGTAAGAGATGAATAAAACAAACATTTAAATCAAGATTAGAATCGAAGTAAGATATTGTAAGAAGTAAGATTTAAAAAACACTGTGTCTGCCATTAGCACTTATGCAAAGTTCCTGCACATGAGTTTGATAACTTTTTGTTAACAAATATAAGACGCCGAATGAACAACAGATAAACATTGAGTAACTCTTTGCAGATCTTGTATTAGACTAGCTCACAAGTAATTGCATTTCTTCATGAAACAGTGCTAAATAATTGATTGATAAATAATGATGAGATCAATGTTTACAGTCGTAGTTTTAAATCTTTTGTTCATAACATGGACACTAAGAAAACGTGTGCCCGTTATTGTGGCGGTGCACTTTTGTGTTTTGTTCAAATCTTTGAAACATGTTGGACTCACAAATTGTTAAGTTTTCCAGGCAATTTCAGTACATTGCTCTTAATTTGGAGTGACTTGTGCCAAACTCTCAATTTTCCAGTAGGTCACCATTAATAGTTATGTGACAAATCTTCATAGTTGTAACTCAATCAATCGAAACATTCACTTCGTGGATGATAAACGCACAATAAACAAAATAATGTCATCTTTGCCTCACATTTGGCATTCATTCCTACCAACCACATTGTGCTTCTCAGCTGTACGGTTTCCATGTAGGCCGTCATCTTAGGTTATCGTTCGATTTTCAAACCGTTTTTCCATCTTCAAGATACATATCCTGACCCCTATATTTACTGACCATTTTCAGCCTTCTGTATTGCTCACAAGTCAAGATATAGGCAAAAAATAATGAAAAATGGTGAATGAAGACGCCATTCAAAAACAAAAAAAATCAATTTTGGCACGAAAATGGAATACATATTGAACTGTACAACTAGCGAAGTCCGAGAAATGAACCATATACGAGCATTGTTTACATCTATCAATCACATCAAAAAGAGTGTATGAGCTGCTTTTATCTTGAGATGATGAGGACAATTACTACTGTAGCTTAAACCAGCTGAATTTACCACAAGGTACGTGCGAGATGGACTGCAAAGCCAACTGTGATATTCATTTCCAGTGTTTCCCTTCAAACGGTTATGTCTATGAGTTTTTGAACTCAATCCCACAATTAACTAGAAAGCCCGTTCGCATTATTAAGAATGATATGTGCGCATTATAGGGGATATATCAACTATCAACATGCCGTACATACACAGTGGTGCACCAGACATGGAGGAGCGTTAATTCCCATCCTCCACAGTACTCAATGTGGTTAACAACTGTTTGTATTAATCCATCCTCCCTTCTATTTTTGCAAGTAAAGAAATGACCAAAGTATAAGTTCTGTTTCCTTCCACAAAAGACAGCTTCACTGGTTGTATGCAATTAATATTTGTGTAGATTGGATTAGTGCATCTTTTCACAGTAGAAGATAACCATAATGAACTAAGTTGCGAAGGGTGCAGATTACCTCAGCATTATGTGCCAGTGTTGCTGAGCCTGCCCGATCTTGGGCGTATGAGGTCGTGAGTCTTGAGAATTCAACCACAGTTCTTGAAGGAAACTATACTGGGATGGTCAGATGCTGTCACTGGTCATTTGTGCAAGTGATGATAAAGTGAAGGCATGCAAGTATAACAAAAGCATAAGGTAGGATTCGATCCAGCCATCGAATTGGAACTTCTGGAATTAGACAGTACCTTTAAGGGATCTCGTAATATATTGACCACCAGAGTGAAAAGATTACGTAGGAATCCACGCAACAAATATACCTCCGGATGTTGCAGAAGACTTATTCCACCTTTTCTTTAATCGTCTGATGAGCGATTTACCGCTCCATACTATAAGTTTTACGATGAGTTTCTGAAACCAGACCAAAATGTTGTCACAAGACTCATTTGTGATTGTTATCGGTGCTTTGACAACGATTGAGATATCATACTACAAGCTCGGAATTCCTGGTGGTAACTGCTGCTCAGGATTAAGTTCTGTAAAACACATTCGTCAACCAGTACAGCATACGGATCTTTACCACCACACCACACGAAACATCCGGCAACCATACGTTCATTAAACCATCCAATAACGAATCAGACGACCTTGAAGAATCTGAGCGGGGAGGCAAGCCGAGAGCAATCATTATACTATTGGTCTGAAAGAGCTTGAAGAACTTCAAAGGTGTGAATGATGTCTTCTTTTCCACTGAGGGAATACTACTGCCAATCTGGATACTATCTCAAGATTGATCCAAATGGCGAGGTGAGCGGTGCTGATCGGTCAGGTCATAAGCACGGTGAGATGGTTTGCTCTTTCATCTTTTCATAGTCATTTCAATTTTAAAGAGTCATATTCAATCGGGTAGCAAGAACGGTAATATGTAAGTTGCACCTTCCACCTATTAAGTTACCAATTGATTTGCTTGAATTAAAACTTAATTTAAATGTGAATGTTTGTACTATTTTTAGCGGTGTTTGAGGTGCAGACGATGCGGATCGGAGTGGTCACATTGAAGGCGGTGAACTCGGGAATGTTCCTGGCAATCGACGATACGGGAAGAGTACACGGCAAGGTATACTTTATAACAGTGTACAATTAAGTTTCGGTATTAGCCCAAATAAGTAACTTGTAGACCCGTAGACTTGGGCTGGACAAGCTAGTTCAGCTTTGCTTAAAACCGACAATGCATTAAGTTACTTTCATTACGAATAATGATTAGAAATGTACAATATTATGTGACCCACGATGTTGAACAGATATCTGGTTGAGTGTAACGAATACAGTTTAAATCACCAACACATTACTTCGAATTTCTAATTCGTTATTGTACGAATTGCTAATCCGTTACTACAGATCGTGAGTTACTAATTCCTTGTTACTGATTATCAATTCGATGTTACAGATTGCTAACTAAATATTTGTGAAGAGTAACATTACGAGTACTGAATAAGTAGACTAAAAATATCCATGTCACAAACTTTTAATTCTGTTTGCCGTGTAGAGGTCAGTGTAAAGTTTAAGACCTTATTTTAATCTGGCATTTTAATAAAATAATATGCGAAATGATACCCATCCATAAACACACGGAACTTAAACAATGTTTCGTTACCGGTAGCAGTAATCACTCTCGCTGTTTCTAACTTTTAGGCCAGTGCATATAATCTTGTCAAGCTGCTGTAACAGTAATAGAAAATTACATCCGGGACATCAGGCGATGGATTTTGCATGACAGGCTTATTAATGATGCAAGAGTGAGGTTTTTTTAAATCATCGAACCCAGACAGTATGTTGAAGAAAATTATTTATTTTCAATGTCATAATAGATACAACGATTCGGAGCTTACAATGAACACACACATCAACAAGACTTGTTCTGCGCTTTGTTCCATCTTCAAAATATCAAACGTATTATGAATTCCTGGCACAAGACTCTCTTTTAAAACTGATTCGCCAGTCATCTGGACTTACCATGTAGCCTTTGTGGTCTGGCATAGTCATAATAGCTAATACATAGGGTCAACAATTTGCAGCTAGAATTGTTGCTAACACATATTGGCAGCATGTTTCGTACAGGATTAATTTTAAAATCCTGTTGTTGACCTTTAAAGGTCTCCATGGCCTTTATCCAAAGTTAATCCGAGGATCTTTTTACCATCCGGAAAGATTCTGCTTATCAACTTAGGTCAGAATGGTCCCTTCTTTTATTATTCATTATTCTAGTGGAAAATGAGTGTTGCATACAACATGGTAGGGTTTGTTCGGTGGCAGCTCCTGCTGTGGAATGTATATTATACTCTTGCATTACAGAACAACGGGATCTCGCCTTTTTAAATGTAAGATAAAAATCCATCTTTTTAATGCTACAGTCTTAAGTTTGTATTTTTAAAGTGATTATTCATTTGTGTGTTTTATTGTTTTGTTTATTTTACATCTTTATGGCTGCCTTGCCAGTTAGTTAAGATTTGAACGCATATGGTGGGGCTAGCGGCGTCTGTCTCATTAGACAGATTACAACAGGGTTAGGCTTATGTGTTAATCATTCTCATGTGGGTCAGAAATATCCCCGACTGCCTGGTGACCAGTCTTTTTTCTTAGAGGCTTTTTCTTTCATTCTGTGGATTTTAAAAATTAATGTTTTGTGTGCTTTTGATCATGTATAAAGGGTGTAACATAAGTTTAGATAAAGATAACACAAATTGCAGCCGAATGCAGCACGACATTGCTTGTGATTCTGTGTAACAGAACTGGAATCCAAAGAATGCAGGTTATTTTTCACCCTGTCTTATTATCACTGACCAGGTAATCATTCATCGAGCCTAGTTTAAACTATCAAAATGATAAAGCCTTTCGAATCCCATAAGGCACGCAATCCAAGCTGGTTAACATTGCAATTTAGTACAATTTAGTTAACTTTTTTTTCGTGCGTGATTTATTGTGTGCCATCATTGTGTGTGCCACTATACGTCCGGGGCAAGTTATTTTTGAGCATCTCATATAGGGACATAACATGACACAATATTATTTTTTTTAAAGGTGATTAAACAAAATACATTAAAAGTATACGCGTTGCCTTGGATCGGGCGAGTTGGTCTATAAAAAGCGTTTGTGACCGTTTGTTATAAAATGCATAGGCCTATGATTAGAAAGATGTTTTAAAAGTATAGTACATTATTATCCACACAATAAATATGCCGCGAAATTGCGTGGTTTTCCTTTTTTGCGAACTAACACGGTCGGCCATTTTGTAGAGTAAAGTTTGTATCGAACCATTCATTCGTTTATTTTTTTCGATCTCATTCGGGGGGCACGGCACAGGGGTTCTGAGCAACACCCCCCCCCCCCCCACACACACACACACAACCCCCCCCCCCGCCCAGTTACGCCACCGACTGAATGCCAAAGTCGCAACTGGATACAGACGTGGGGAAGTGTAGTGATACTTTGCGTACCAGGAGAGTGCAAGTTGAGTTGTAACAAGTCATATAATATGGCAATGACGCAAGAACACATTCTATAATAAGAGTCCTTGCAAAATATGCAATGTTCTTTAAGGTTTTAAGCTTTACATTCGCAGACAAACATTGAACTCACGTGTTTGTTTCCCATCAATCCGTAAGATGTGTTTATACAAGAAGCCAGATAACGTCTCCGCATGAAAATGATAAGCCTATACCAGAGTAATGACATGTGGTGCACGTTGGGTTTTATTACTGCATTCCGTGCCTCGATTCACATCGATTTGAGATGTGCTTGACATTAAACAATTCACACAGTTTTCTCCGTTTGAAATGGATACCCCTTGCGTAATAGTGCAGAAAATCGTAAATAATCTGGCACATGTCTACACCTATACCCATTACTGAATCTATCCTATATGAACCACCGACACTGGAAATGAATAAAAATCACCACCTAGAAGTTTCCTTCCTATGCGAAAAATTTTAATGACCTTCTAGGGTTCTGATAAACAAATTGATATCTGTATTTCTGTATACTTTTTCAATGTACCCAACAGCTCCAGTGTGACGAGTCTTGCGAGTTTTTTGAGAAGTTTGATCGAACCGGCCGTTACTTGGTCTTCCAGCCGTGCCGCTTCTCATCCGCGAGGTGGCACCTGGCCCTCGGTCGTCAGGGACAGAGCAGACCCGCGCACAAGATCAGTGACGACCAGAAGAGCGCTTGGTTCCTCGCCCGTGCAATCGGCGGGGATGAGGATGACACGGAGGAGGAGGGGGTCGATGACGGGATCGAGATCAGTCAGGACATGCTGAAAAAGCTTGGATTTACAACAACCACTGGTCTCCGGAAATAAATGGCTATTGAGAAGAAATTACAAGGACCACCACCGATAACGCAATCAGACAGCCATAAACAACTATTTCTTCTTCTTCGCTGTTTATCAAGGAAAGACACTGATACTGGATAGCCGTTTCGCTTGGGTCACCTGTCTAATCAGGCGCTGGGACCGAGCGAAACTCACCGTTATTTCCAGCCAGTCCTTTTTATAGTAACTCTATTGTAATGTGTGCACATTACCGAAGAGCGCAACTTGTGACCATAATGTTTGAAGAAAAGAAGAAAATCTACTTATTGGATGTAAATTCCAAATCGTTTTCAAAGCAATGCTTTTCAGAATTTCTATTCAATAGAGATTACGACTATGTTGATCATTAATAAACAAGCAATAAAGAACAACATGTCCACATACTGACACTTTTTTGATAGCCTTACAAAATTTTCCGGATCATTGTGACCCGTATTCCGGGTCCGGAGCCTGACCTTTTTTTCTGGGTCAGTATAACCTGGAATCAGTCTTAAACCAATCAGTTCACGGTTCCGCCTGACCCAGATGAGGGTCTGGCCCCATGGAACCCGGAATCTGGGTCAAGTCTGACATGGACGTTTTTACAGTGCAGTTAGAATTAGGCAAGCTAACAAACAAATGCATTATGGGGAGCTCCAGTGTTAATTAACCCGTTTCTATATTTGCCTCGTTAAAGAAATTGTGTAGGCCTAATCTACCGCGGTATACTTGACCAATCCCTTTAACTTTTGGAACTGAAATAAGGAGTTCCTTTTTATTTTGTATGGTTTTAATTGATCAGGTTGTGTGTGATACCACCGAACTCAAAGGAGCAGCACTTGAAAGAGGGGCTGTGGTGGGTGCGGCTCCAGTGGTTCCAGCGGGTTACAACCAAACGACTGTAATGTATAATCAGAGAGTTACAATTTTACTGACCAATCTTATTTTGGATTCCGAACCTTTGAAGAATATTAAGGGGGAACGTTTTTAAACTGCCAAAGATAAAAAATATCCGATGCAGAAACATTTATATAAACCAAAGTCCTTATGCGTCCACACAGCGGGATGGGGTGGTGTGGCCATCGGGGTGGGATGTGTGGGGTGAGTTTGTTGTGACATTCAAACCGAGGACTTACAACATAAGGGACAATAGGTTTACGTTTGCTATCACAAAGAAAACAATAGGGTCCACGCTTGTCAGGACAAAGAGTCGAACAAAGGAGGGTCCACGATTGGAGGTCATTGCACACTTGGGGTTGTGTGTGTGTGTGGGGGGGGGGGCATAAGCCCCGGGAAATCATGGCTAATTGAATAACATGATTTCTAACTATACTATTAATCCACATGGGCCTATATCTACAGCGGGAATTGTTTTAATTGAATTACAATTATTATATATATAAATATAATTACTTGTGATTTTTGGGGGGAGCATCTTACTTTTTTAATAAGAAAGCATTACTTCGTCGAAATTAGGGTTTTTGTTACGCTTCATTTTCTTATTCCCGAAAATAATACTACCGTCGGGAGTTATATTATAGCGAGCATATCCTAAATCTACTCAAGGCACTTGAACGAAAAGAAATACAAATGTATTTAAGACGGTTTTTCAGAGTTTTGAATTAGGAGACCGATTTATAATGCACCTTTAAAAAAAACCTCAAACGACTCCGGCATAGCTTTAATGGTTGGACCTGAGTATATCTTGTTGATCTTTTACACACGTCCAGTTCCTCCGGAACTACTTGGCTTTCATCTGATAAGATTATAGGTTAGGTTTATTAGTATGCACTATGAGAGATAGGGGCTTTTCCAGCTATGCACCAAATTAATGTGGAATGTGTCTCATACGATACGACTTTTTTCGCGTGGGGACTTGTTGCCCTGTGTTGTATGTTGGATTATACTTTAATTTAGTTTAATTTTTAACTTATTTAATTACGTTGTTCTTAAGCTTAATATTATGTAAATCGTCTACAAGCATTTTAAGTACCTTTTTATGCTTATGTGAAGCACCTATAAGAGCATTTAAATTTTAAAACAAATTGCACTATGTATTATTAATATAAAGATATTTTAAAGTTGTGTAATGCATTTTTAAAAAGACAAATCTGTCTCATCTTTTGCTTGTCTTTCAAGCACTGGACCTAAAGTGCACGAATCTAAATGTTTACACCAAAGAAACAAATCTGTTGATTTTTTAATTAAACTGTTTCCCTCTGAGAAAATAAGGTAAGGTTAATACCTAATGATTGCAACACTAATTTCATTTTTGTTTGTTTGCATAAACGTCCTCACAAACACTTAAAAACTAGAAGACGGAAAACTTGACTAGACGCCCGGAAATGCAGCTTCATAAGAACAATTGAATAATGTCAGTTGATTTTCTTGTACCTGTGAGAGGCTCCTTGGGCAGCACCGTTTTTGCACACTCTGTGAAGGAGCTCGTACTGTGGATGGAGACCAGCTTAGGGGCATTTTAGGTTTCAATCCGCGACATTCTGACATAATAATCAACTGTTTAGTGACTGAGGGATGTAGATACTGCCTAACTTAAACTGTATCGGTATTGAAAGCACAGTCAAAAGTTGCTGCAAGCAAGGGTATGGTCACCATGGGAAACTTAATTAACCTTCAAGAGTTCTTCTTTAAGTTATCAGGCGCACCAATACAAAGACCTTCAGTTTTTATGCCCTAAGTTTCACTTTAATTGCAAGCATTATACAACTGTTGTTCAACACACATTTTTTCAATTAATTGATAATTGGCATACTCTGTGGGTCTGTGTTTGGAGAAGCTGAAACAACTTAGTGCGAACATGATAAGCTACAACATGACTGCGAATTAAGTGACCTTTTAGGTGAATCATGTACATGTACACCCTATATTTTGTTGAACAAGACTGGCCCAAAAAACGGAGCATTGGGGAACTCCTTAATTACTCAATGGGTATGTGAGATAGTCCAATTAGAGTCCAGCCTCTGAAGAAGTCTTATAATTATATCAACAGATGCAGGTCCAATGAGATTAAGATAGAGATTGGCCCTTGTCAACATTGAGCAAAATGTCATTTTGAACACAGGCAACTTCCTTCAGAAAGCATAAGAAGTGTGATTAGTTATTATTTACCCATTTCACGACTTGCATGCGCCTGTTATCGTCTGTCATTTTGGGAGTCAAATAAACTACATCAAGTAAAAGATTTGCCCCTAAATGGTGGAAATTTGATTTGTACAGCTAAACAAAAGGCCAATTATCCTCTGCAGTTTTCAAAGAAGGCTCGAGACAAGAGCGTGCAAGGGGTAACTAGCCGTTTGTAGTTGACATACGCCCTCTCACGGTGTAGAACAGTCGTTTCTTCGTATACGCTTTCCTCTCCCCTCTCGACTGGCTGGCTGATTGAGTATCGATCAGTCAGACGACAGCACTAACTCTAGATGATGACAGCCGAGAATGTTTTCTTATCATGACTGTATTTTGGGATGTTTGTTTACGGTTTGATGTGACATAACTACACTCGAATCACAACATCAGAATGTTGATAAATCCCATACCACTGCCGGAACTCAGAACCGATTATTCAGAAGTGACAGTTTGTGACTCATGAGCCACCATTGATTTCATTTTCAGCCTAGCCTATTGACAGTGCGAGGATTTTGGGTGGTGGAGCCGGACCATGGCCCAGTTGCAAAATTGTAGGGAGGAGTCCCAACATATCAACGGTGGTGAAGCCGATGACTCACGGGGCCAGCTGGCTGGCCGCAAAGTCAACGGAGAACACTTCAATGGTAACAACAACACAGAACCAGAACCAAAAGATAACGGGGAAACGAGTGAACCTTTGTACATGAATAGCCACCATTTTTTAGTGAATGGAACTGCACCAACAGAGAGTGAACTTCTACAACACATCAGTGATGCTATATCAAATTTGAGTCTAAATCCAAGACCAACATCAGAATTTTTCTCTTCTCCTCCTCAACCTGCTCAAGAAACAACACCACGTATGCCTGCTGTTGCTCCCAAACCGTCCAAAAGTAAAAATCCGCATCCGAATCAACAGCAGTGTGTTCGGGGCGAGTCCGCCAACCAAATGGGGTACCAGTTTCATGTCAATGAAAATGCTGCTAAGAAAGTTGGTAACCATCAGCAAGTGGCAGAGGCCCAGGGTGGATCAGATGGTGAGAACAGAACTCTGAGGTTTGTCGGGAAACGAGGCCTTACCACAGGAGATGGTGATGATATAACAAGTGCAAAAGGAACAGTGAGGGGCGTCACTAACCGGGTTAGGGCGGGTATTATGAACTTCACTTACAAGCCAGTAAACCATGCAAAGGTAAGTCAAAGCAGTTGATAAAGATAGATGAGCAATTCTTGTAACCCTCGGGACGTGATGAAGTCTGAAGACCTACATGTACAACTTCCAAAAGTACAATTATCAAAGTAGTATGCTGAATCTTGAACTGTAGTGTTAATTTTTCATGTATTGCATTAAATATGACCCCAAACATGCCAAAACGATCTCCTCTGGTCGAAATATGATTATGAAGACATTATTTTTCATCATATCCTAGAGAATCGAACAAAGCATAGCCACACAATACATGAAGATTGTAGTTACTCAGGACATACATGTAGCCCTGGTGGGACGCCAGTCACCGTTGTAATGCACTGACGTCTTTGGTATATAAATGTTCTCTGCAATGTGAATACAACTTCAACTACGTATCCATATTCTTAAAATTAATATTTTTTTATTGAAGCTAAAATTTCGTTCATGTGATAAAATGAACAAGTCTGAACCCAGCAGTCTTGGAATTCCAGATTATAAAGAATATGAACAAAGTTTTGGCTTTCTCCATTTGGTATAAATTTGATATGTTTTGGGCAATGGCAGGAAACCGTTCTACCCTGGACTCAATCACACTGTATGCAATGGAGGAGTCCAACCTGGGCTACTCAGGACATGTTTAGATTCTAGTACTGTAACTGAGGAGATCGCTGAGTAGATGTGACAATTTCAGTAGTCAAAATTGAAAAAGTAATTACTGCCACTTCTTCACTCATCAAGACCTAACAAACATAATCTTGATATTGAAATAAGATACTTTTTTCTTGGCCAATGTTATGCTTTAGCTTCAATCCCTTTACTTTAAAAATAAGAGTTAAAGCTCAAAGGACCAAATCTTTCTAAATCCTCAGTGGTTTTGCTTACTATCGCTAATGGCCCAAATCCCTCTAGGATCCTTTTCCAACAGGGATCCTACATGTATAAGTACTGACCCCATAAAACCCAGATCCTTCTGAATCTCAAGCCAAGCTGCAAAGATCACAATCCTTAGCTAGATCCTCCTCCACTGCAATACATTGTACTTAAATCAAAACCCCAGGTCCTCTGGATCCTTCACTTCGGCAAAGATATGTAGCTAAGGATTTTGGCTAGTTAGTGTGTCCCCCCCCCCCCTCCCGAGATAGGAACCGACGTATGAAGCCCAATTCCGAGCCACAACCATGCACGTTACAATGACGTGGTTGTGTGGCTTCATACGTATGAAGCCACAACCACGCACAACCACGGTTGTGTGGCTTCATACGTATGAAGCCAACCACCATGGTTGTGTCTTCATACATATGAAGCCACAACCACGAGACGGTCAGGGTGACTGGATAGGAGGGGAGAGGGTGAGGGTTTGTGGTTTGGTGAGGGTTAGGGGTAGGGTTAGGGGTAGGGGTAGCGTTAGGGTTAGAGGTAGGGTTAGGGGTAGGGGTTGCGTTAGGGTTAGGGTTAGGGGTAGGGTTAGGGTTAGGGTAGGGGAGGGGTAGGGTAGGGGTAGGGTAGGGGTAGGGGTAGGGGTAGGGGTTGGGGTAGGTTGAGGGGTAGGGTGAGGGGTAGGGTTAGGGGAAGGGTTAGGTGTATAGGGGTAGGGTGATGAACACTCCCCCCCTTTCACCACGGAAGAACCCAACCAAGTAATAAACGTACATGGTTTTGCCATAGAAAAAAGCGAGGAATTGGGCTTCATACGTCGTGACGCATATACATGTATGCCTCCCCCCTCCCCCTCCACCCAACCACCAATGAGAAATTATCCCTAAACAGAAGTGCAGAGGATGGAGAGATTCTGACAAAAAATACGTTCAGTGTGATCCCTGTTTGTGGAAAAATAAATTAATAATGGTCTCTACTCGACAGTGTGATGTTCCCTTTAGTTTGACAAGAGCTGGTACATTCTAGAAGGAAACTTGTATTATCTAGGCAACTGTAATGTAATTATTGATGTTTAATGTTTATAAATATTTGTGTGTGTGTAATTCCCCTTTTAATGTTGAATGTAATTTATTCAATGTAACTTTTTAATAGTTGATGGATTTGAATGTTTCGATGTAGGCCCTATGTGGTATGTTCCCTTTAATCACTCAATTCAGCCGTTTGGTTGCAGTGTGATTTTTAATAAAGCTTTAATGAATGAATGAATGAATGAATACAATGAACTGTACATTTTTATGTACCTGATATTAAAAACACAATTTCAAATCTAACTTGATAACTGAAAAATATTAGCATAATGTGAGCTAGAGGTTTTTTTTCATTAGCGAAAAAAAGTATTGATTTTTACAGCGAATTCTGACAAGTTTTTGACAGGGTGTGATTTCTATAATGTATTTTGTGCAATGTGTACACTGGGCCTGATACAGTGATGTCCCCACTAATTCTGCGAAACGTAAACTGTATGCTTACTTGCAAACTTAATTACTTCGCAATATTGTTCTTTCATTTCATACACCACCTGGGAAATTAAATCTCTATTTTTCCAGGTGAAGGACACATGTACATGGACAGTGTTTCCTAATATCAGAGTCTCGATCATAGTCTGGTTACACATTATGCATCAGGCCTCATGGACTCACAGAGGCACTGCCTCTACATGTAGATGCCCCTGCTGGTCCTTGCCTCGGTGCCCTTTGAAATGCTCCGGTAGACATGAAAGTTTTCCTTTTTAAAAATGGAGTATCCTCTATCAAGGAAAAACTGCCTTATCCAATACAAAATATACAATTTATGTATGTCTGCAGGCCTGTGATGCAGTTTGTATGCTGTACAATGTGCAGTGCCATGCAGTTTGAAAATAACATTTGTACTGTAGAAGGGGTAGAAAGACGGCATACATGTAGTTTGGACTAATGAATGAGAGTAGAGAATCAAAAATTGTCCTTGGTGAAGTTGCCAATCAAAATACATTTACAGTATACACTAATGCACAATCAACATCTTTGATACATTAGATAGAACTTGGTGAATGCTGTATTGTGTACAGTAGGCCTACATGTATGCATACAGCTTTACGATAGTGCGCAGATCTGTAATGAGTCAATTCGTGCATTTTAGCTAGTATTTATGACAAGTTTTGTCTTCCCCATTGGTTAGTATCAATTAAACTACATTATATACTCAATGTCCTGTAGATGGAATGACAATTGAGCTCATCATTCTCCCTGTTCTGCATTTCTATGGATACTAAATTTAGTTGAAACACGTACATTTGTATATTGGCTACACTATGTTAAGCACTGACAGAAACAATTAAGCCACTTTGACTGAACAGTGCTCAGTAGGTTTTACATTATGTACAAAATTTTAAGCAGGATGCCATGCTTCGCTCGACACCCATAACATTGTACATGTAGGTGGGAGTGACATTGTACGTGGGCGTGTCGTGTGCGTATGAAATGCTTGGAGTTAAATGTACTCTAGGAATTAATTTTTTTATCTATATTTTGTTAAATGTTGTGGGGCGGGGGCAGCATGCCAAAGGTCTTGAGTGTAGGGTGTCAAATTGGCTCCCTACCCTCGCACCCTCCGAATTCATGGTGTATGATTTGGGGAAGTGGCCGGAACTTGAAAACATTAATTGTGAACTGGAAGGCCTATTTCTTTGTCTGAATGTCTGATCTGCTTAAAGGATGGAGTTAGAATATGGCTCATGTGGGATGTGACCTCCTGCCCACAGGCAGATAGGCAATTGTTTTCATACATTGTAAAAAAAATGCCTGTAAAACAATTGTCACTACTTGAAACCAACATTTATTGTTCACATTCCTTCTTTTGTTAAAATTCTAACAAGTAATTTTGGTCTCAAAATTAGCACATGTCAGAAGTTACACATGGAAAACTTTTAGCCTGCAGCTGTTTCTAAGCTTTCTTGTCATAGGCTATTTAGACTTTGTTTAGTTTGGTCAGAATAAACAGTTGATTCAAATCTTGACCAATGACATTTAGCACTCATTGCGTCGACCTGCATAGTCGGAACAGGCACAGGCATTGCGTTAAGATGATCTATTCTAGGCTATCATAATTGCTCTTGAGACAAAGTTTGTTCTGGCAAATATCACATGGTCCCATCAACCCTTCATTCATAAACTAGTTTTCTTGTAACTGATATCGCTATTTTTACAAGTTGGTCGGATGAGTTGTTAAATTAGAAGATGGGCCCATCCGGTCCAATGATAAAATATCATCAACTCAGTGCTACCAAGTCCATATTGGCAATTTCATTATGCCGTACCATCGTCTCAAATCCCTCCCGCCCCCCAGTCTTTAAGGAAGTTGTCCGATTAACTGGTATAATAATTTGAAAAGCTACATTTAACTCAACAGATTTGGGTGTTTATTCAGCGTCATTATAGAGTGTGTTTGGAAGATCTCCAGCCAAAACCACTGGAACATTTAGGATTACTGACACAAAATGCTCTAATATAATCAGGACTTTGTCCTTATTGGATCACACCCTGATTGAGTGAAGCCATAAATGTCAGATTACAGTCGCTGTGTTGACTTTTTGGTTCAGTAGAAATAGTTCAATGTTGTCATCAAATGATTTGTTGTCCTTTATCGTTTTCATTTTCTTAGCAACCAAGAATCTCCAGTGTTTAAATCAAGTGGTAAACTGGAATGTATAATTTATCGGTTTACATACATGCAGCTGCACATGTAGGCCTAAACACTGGGGTGTGAACCAGCCAAATAATTAATGTAAGTTTGGTCTTCAAGGACCCCTGATGAATCAGAGTAAAAGGACCGTAAAGTACAAGTGTCAATGTTCTCCTCAAAACTCAATTGAGTTATTTACTTGGATTAGTCATCACTCTAAAAATATACCACACCCTATGACAACTAAACATCCAGACTGCAGTTGGACTCTGATTAAAGGTGCCTGATCCTCAGTTAAAGCATTCAGATTGCTGGCACCATAATAAAGGTCTGGAGACCCAGGTAGACCTACATTGTACATTATGCACATGATTTTATTGTATGTACATAGTGTTTAATTGTCTAAACTTGTATGCAAACTTGTGGAGAAGGATACTTTGAAAAGAATGTTTTTGTAAAAGCTTGAAAATTATTTTTTAACACTGCGCTGCACTCTCGCACAGTCATCGACTGTACCGTTTAAAAAAAAATGTGATTACTCATTAACGGTGCGGTCAAAAATTGCGAAATTTTTTAAGTTCCTCAATGGACCATAGCCGGATAACACTAGTACCAGCAGATTTAGCTTGGGGTGAGTCTTCGACCTACAGTCACCTTTAATTTCGAAGCCCCATAGAATTCCCCTGAGGCCCAAGGAATTCCCCTGAGGCTATCCCTAACCCCATAAACACGATCCAAGGTCTTAGATCTAGCCGCTGTTACTTGGGGGCAATCAATCATCCTGTCACTGTTCCAGACATCGGGCAGACACCAGGTGCAGGTTGTGGTTTCGGGTTGGCCAAGTAAATAAGATACCTTGTTTCTCAGAAGACTGGTAAGCACTGGAAAGCAGTGCAAAAAAAAAAAAAAAAAAATGAAAAAAAAAATGATTTTGGTAACATTTTTTTTTTTTTGCAACTGAGTGTGCTTACCATCCAGGGACATTGTTTTGCATTTTTTTTTCTTCTTCTGGGGATTCAGTTAACGTTTCTGAGTCTAATGCTACCATGTTAGAAGAGTTTGTGAGCAGCCAAAGTAGGTTTACAAGCAATTTCACACCGTACGGTAGCGGACCGTGCGATACTGTAACGGTGTAATTTTGATGGATTTGGGTAAAAATTAGTTTTTTGTTTCAACTGAGTGTGCTTACCCCCTATGAATATTTTTTTTCATTTTTTTGTTGTTCTGGGGATTCAGTGAACGTTTCTGAGTCTAATGATACCATGTTAGAAGAGTTTGTGAGCAGCCAAAATAGTTTTACAAGCAATTTCACACCGTACGGTAGCGGACCGTGCGATACTGTAACGGTGTAATTTTGATGGATTTGGGTAAAAATTCGTTTTTTTTGTTTCAACTGAGTGTGCTTACCCCCTATGAACATTTTTTTAATTTTTTTTGTTGTTCTTGGGATTCAGTGAACGTTTCTGAGTCTAATGATACCATGTTAGAAGAGTTTTTGAGCAGCCAAAATAGTTTTACACGCAATTTCACACCGTACGGTAGCGGACCGTGCGATACTGTAACGGTGTGATTTTGATGGATTTGGGCAAAAATTAGGGTTTTTTTTGTTTCAACTGAGTGTGCTTACCCCCTATGAACATTTTGTTTGCATTTTTTTTTGTTCTGGGGATTCAGTGAACGTTTCTGAGTCTAATGATACCATGTTAGAAGAGTTTGTGAGCAGCCAAAATAGTTTTACACGCAATTTCACATGGTACTGCAGCAAACAGTGCGATAGTGTAACGGTGTGATTTTGATGGATTTGGGTAAAAAATTAAACAAAAATTGATTTTTCACTTTTTTTGATTTTTTTTTTTTCTTGGGATTGAGTGAACGATTCTGAGTCTAATGGTACCATGTTAGAAGAGTTTGTGAGCAGCCAAATTAGTGTTATGCGCAATTTCACACCGTACTGCAGATGACTGTGCGAGGGCGGGACGGACGCTTTTCAAGGTCATAGTGCAGCGGAGGGTTAAACAGAAACAATTGCCTTACAACTACATTACATGTAAGAAATTAATCTGAATTGTAGCGAAGAAGTCAACTACATTACATGTAAGAAATTAATCTGAATTGTAGCGAAGAAGTCAACTACATTACATGTAAGAAATTAATCTGAATTGTAGCGAAGAAGTCAACTACATTACATGTAAGAAATTAATCTGAATTGTAGCGAAGAAGTCAACTACATTACATGTAAGAAATTAATCTGAATTGTAGCGAAGAAGTTTAATTAATTCTGCATAACTTAATAAAGGAGTGTCATACTTCAGAAGTCTTAAAAAAGTATTAATTTTAATTAGTATTCAAGGGAAAATTTATAGACTGCATTACATGTACTATGTATGCATTATGAAACACTTCCAAGAAACCTTTTCAAGGTCGTTTTCATCTTGACATTACACTTACATCAGTGTTATTTGATTATTACAGAAAGCAGTGAATAATGAAGATGAGAGGGATAAGATCATCATTTACACCACCAGCATGCGGATTGTCCGACAGACGTTTGAGGATTGCCAGTTTGTCCGCAAGCTCTTTCAGAATCACAGGGTGCGCTTTGAGGAACGGGACCTCTTCATGAACTCGCAACACCAGCAGGAGTTGATTGACAGGCTAGGCGACACCCAGCAGGTTACTCTGCCTATTGTTTTTATTGATGGAGAGCTGGTAGGGGTAAGTTAATATTTTCTTGACACTTGCATTCAACTTCTCAGCTTACAATAATAATAATAATAATATTCGGTTTTTATGTAGCGCTTTATACACCATGTCTCAAAGCGCTTCCAACATTATTACCCTGATCACTGGGCCATTTCATTCCTTAAACCATCTCAGCTCCCTGGGGAGTATACAGCCTGTGCTGCCAAATATGTAGCGCACTAAGCTAAATCAATCACAAGAACTATCTCTGCCCTCACAGGTACCCATTTACCCCTGGGTGGAGAGAAGCAATTATAGTAAAGTGTCTTGCTCAGGGACACAGGTGTCACGACCGGGATTCGAACCCACACTCTGCTGAACAGAAACACTAGAGCTTGAGTTCGGTGCTCTTATCCGCTCGGCCACGACACCCGACACCACAATACATCTAAGGCCATGTTCAGACAGCATACTAAAGTTAGAACCGAACCAGTTTAACTAATATGAGCAGCCGGAGATGGTCCCCCCAAAAAACTACCTTGCTTCCAAGACAGCGCAAAGTTAAACGCAATACGGTTTGAAGTTGGTTTTTAGAGGTCAAATAGCACCGTGACCCAACACAACAACATCCGCTACATTTGCATAAAACCCTGCGCTGTACAATTATATGTACATTAGCGATTAAGAATACAAAGACAACCAATTGAAAAATTTACAAAACAGAAGCGATAGAAAGGTGATTCTTAAAAAGGTGGTTTTTAAGAAGAAGTTAAAAAATTTTCAAGGGTATCAACATTTCGGATTGCCATCGGCAGCCCATTCCTCAAACAGGGGGGAGGGGGAGGGACAAATATTGTGAATGAACGATCGCCAATTGTTTAGTTTTGCCTAGTGGCTGCGGTAAACATACCACATCAGAGGCTGTCAAGCACAGACTGTGTGTAGTTGATTTGACACTTATTAGCATTGTTGAACAAATTTTTAAAATTAATGAATGCATTTGATTTATAGCCATTGCAATTTCATATCGCTGCTGAACAGAACGGTAAGCCATTTTTTGTGCTTATTTTGGCAGAAAAATTTGCCTAAAGCACCAGTGTATTTCACAGGTTGGGCGGCCAGCTTACACATTTTCATTTTTAAGTAGCTACATGTACCGGCTGCAATTTGCGCTCATTGCCCTCAACGCAAGATACGCTACATGTGTAGCTTGTGCATGGATAAACTTGAACAATTTTTTTTATTCATTGGCCAGGTTGTATTTGTTGTGGGATTCCCTATAGTTGTTGTTTAGTCACACGGAATGACCTTGCACTACATGTGTAATTGATGATTTGACATTTGTTGGTGAAACTTCTTAGGGAAAATCCCTTAATAGAACCCTCTGACTCATGTTTGTTGACCATTCTACAATGCATTGTAACCATTCTTTTACACCTCTCACAAAGAGGTAGGTTTTCCGATAAATAGAGAGGGTCAATACAGTCCCAGACTTGCTTCAAGGAGGCCTTTGTTTTCCTTTGAGATGGTTTTACATTAAGCTTCTTTTTGAGGATTTATGTAATTTGGACAAAAAATAAGTTGGACAAATTTGGCTTTCACCATTCACATGAAGTTGTGTTTTTCCAAGTGTCATGGGACTCGAGGTTTGAATTTGGTTGTTTCTGCTGTTAAATGATTATTACTAAATTGCAATGCTTTTGTTGTTTATCGTAGGATGTAGAGAAGCTAGAAGAGTTGAATGAGATCGGACAGCTGAGGAAGATCCTGGAGAGATTTGAGGTAAGGTCATAAAGAAGTTTACAATTAAAGGTACACGTTGCCTTGGATCGGGTGAGTTGGTCTATAAAAAGCGTTTGTAACTGTTTGTTATAAAATGCATATGGTTAGAAAGATGTTTTTTAAAAAGATGTAAAGGGCCAGTAAAATTCAAAGAAGTATTTTAAGCTAAACTACTACCAAATTCAAGGAAATAAAATTTCAAAGCCCAACACATCACTGTGTTGCTACCAAAATAAGCCTGATAGTGACACATGCACACAAAGTCCTGACAAAACCTAATCTAAAATGTATCATATAATACTCCTAATTGGATGAAATTGTTACGGGTTGGTTGTATGGTTGTATATTTATTGTAAACGAGTGGATGGGAATGAATTTACTCTTCCAAAAGCAATGGTCTTGTAAAGTTCTACTGTATCGAAACGAATCAAAAACTTAACCTATTTTATGGTGAAGAATAGTGTATGTACTTCCACAAAACAGGGTTTCAGCAATGACACCAAGACAGCATACTTACATGTACATGTGCACATACTGTTAGATTGTACATGCTTTTTGTGACCCAAATCAAATAGTGACTACCTTGTTTACATAACCTTCATATTTCTAACACCTTATTATGAGGTAGAAGGGGTGTTATACAATTAACACAGCAGTACCTGTGACATTTCTTGTACATGTACACTTGTGTTCGATCATGCATACCTGTTTCTTTGCTTCAAGCAAGAATAAAGACATTCGTTAGATGTTAAAGGTTCCATCTAGTATGTCTACTGTAGTTTTCAATAAACATACATGTACATATGTACCATACATCCTGTTACTACATACAGCGTTTATGTTTTAGTGGGAAAAAATCCTATATTTATTGTTTGTCAGGTAGGCCTATTGTGTTCTTTTTCATAGCTGATTTTTTTTCTTCTTTCCACAATTGTAAATAAGCAGCAAAGATTTTAAGGTCTTTAAAAGCTATTTTCTCAACTGTATGCTCAGATGGAAATACTTATAGTAACTGGTATAAACTTTATAATTAGTGAACTTTCAGGTCAAAACTGTTGGATACACATAATTACCGAATCCAGGTATTTGCCTTTAACACGAGACATGTACACTGTACTAGAGAAAGGCTTTTACAAACATTCCTTATTATTGAATAGTTTATCATGGATGATCACACCCATCTAGACAGTAGCATTCAGGTACGTTAAGTTGCATTACCAGCAGAAGGTGTTGCCAAAAATAACATGCCTTGACATCTATACTGGCCTTAAAAGGTGAATCAATTTGTATATATACATGTACATGTACGTATAGTGTTTATCTTATTTATCAGCATTTCAAATGAGTGCAACAAAAGCAAGCCAAAACAAAAAGCCATAAAGCTCATCTGATTTTCCCATTAAATTTATGATTTTTAAAATGGTTGTGTACATTCAAGGGCATTTCCTGGTAGGCAGGCTACAATGTACTACCTACACAGAACATTAAGACATTTTACATGTTGTCACTGCCATGTCAGCTTAAGACTTGTAAAATAATAGCGGAACAACTTTGGAGTCATGCCCCCTTACAGTACATGTAGTTCTTATCAAAAGTTGATAAAAATCAAATGTTGGATACTCCATAAATTAATGTTTTCTATTAATGAGCTGTGTACAAATTGTGCCTGCAGGAAGTCCATTGTAAACATGTGATGTCACAGGTTAAACAGTTCTAGATTTGTTTGTTTTGAGGGTGCATGTACATGTACATGTAGGGTTGTTGTGTACTTTTATGAACACACATTGATAATGATAGACAATCGTCAGTTCATGGCCTTGTGTGTCGATGTCAAGTGTGTTTTTCTAGATGCCTGACCTAGTAGATGCAGATGTAGAGCTTTGATCATTGGTTGGATTCAGACCCTCCCAAACCTTCAGGAATTATGCCTGTATTTTGCCATATTGTATAGATTTAGCAGTAGGGAAATAAACGATGAATGAATGAATGAATGCATCTGTCATGATGATGTACTCTGTGTAACAATGTTTTCAAAGCTTAACCCTCAAACGAGGCATGTTGTCAGCATATATGCTGACATGTTTTAATTTGTCCCCTGGTCAGCTCATATGCCATAAGATTCAAGAAGCCAAAAGAAGGAAGGTGTCAAGGTCCAAGTGCATTTTGACAATGTCAAATAGCAGTCAGAGTATATTTTGTCTCTGTCATGTCTGTGTAGATCTTGATGTAGATGTATGCCTTGATTCGTTTGTCTTCAATTGCTTTCAACACTGCCCAGGTTTCAACAAAATCAAATGCCTTTTCGAAATCCACAAGTGATACTACGATGGAACTAAATAAAGCTACATTGTATGTAGCAAGTCTGTGAACTTGTGTACACTGTGTGTACATGTATCCAGTCATGGATGTTAACAAAGACACCCTAAACACAGTAGAAATAGAGTTGATTCTTTACTAATCTTGTAGGTATTTGGCAAACTGCAGCATGTTTTATAATTCTTTGTTGACAAAGAGACTCAGAGGGGTGGACCGTGAATATTTCACAAATCATCTTCACATAACTGATTTCCATTTGGCTGTTTAACACAGACACACACAAAATGTGGACCTACAGTTACACTGTGCTTTTGATTGTTCATGCTGTAATAGTAGAGAGAACACAGTTTATTTTCATTAGCGTTTTTATAGGATGTAAAGTTTTTAATGTTTTATTAATACTAACTACTACTACTATTAATAATACAAGACATTTATATAGGGCATAATGCAGGAGTCTCTATGAGCATTGAACACAAGGGGGGTGGGGGATTGGAAATGAAAAATAGCCGCTCTAATTAGATTAATTTGTATGTTTTTAAAATTTGCAGAAGTTTGTGCCAACATCCGACTGCAGGGAGTGTGGGGGATTTCGTTACGTCCCTTGCCGCATCTGCAGTGGCAGCAAGAAATCACTCAACCGTAACAACTTTACCGACCAGTTTCACGCTCTGCGCTGCTCTTACTGTGATGAGAACGGCCTACAGAAATGCTCACTGTGCAATAAATGAGGGAAGATTACCATAGCAACAGCTTATAGTTTCTGTGAGGATACGTAGTGATGGCAAGAGGGTAAGCTCTGCGGCCGGCCGTTGAAACTGCGTGATGACTGACTACATTAGCATTGTCACCCTATTGATAAACTTGTTGTACATGTACATGTCCATTCTATTGTACAATGTAATTGTGATTCCAAAGTATCCCAAGTACTGAAGTAAAATAGATTGAACTGGCACACATGTGCAGATAGCTACTAGGGTGTTATTCACTGATAGTATGTGATAAAGGATGCTTGCTTAAAACAACATTTCATGGCTTTGTTCTCTTTATACAAAACTGACTCTAGCCTCGCTGGAAATTTCTCAGTGTTTGCGAAATTTTCACAAGAAATGTAGGCCATGTAATAAATTACTGTCCTTTCACATGGAGATGATTTTGTTGTTTTTCGGCAAATATTGAGAACATTTCACATGGAATGTATGGGCTTAAGTATGGATTGCACATGACGTCATTGACCACCATCTTTGATGGAAAACACTTAAAACGTTCACGCGTGTACGCACTGCGCACAACTCTCAGCCAATGATAGCCTGTCACGCGTGCGCGTTTCATCAACGATGGCAGCCAATGCAAGGGGTCTATGTTATATCAAAAGTTGCATAGTATAAATAACTTCCAGATGATGTGGTTTTGATTTGCTGTAACACCATTTTGATGTGATATACTTTTGCCGAGTAGAATTTAGTTCTGGTAAGAACTTGTCCTGTTCATTTCTAAAAGAACTTGTCTCACTATTTATTTACTGCTGTGGAAAGTTTGGGGAACCGGGAATTGTAGTGGAATGGGGGACTCTCTTGATTATCTTTACTGTCCCAGACTTGAACAATTTGGTCTCAACTTTTGACTAGCCTGTTTTAGTCATTGTCAGTTTCCATTGTTCTCCAATCTACTCCACTGCAGTATATAACTTGTGTAGAAAATAGTTTGACAATCAGAACTAAAGTAAACTTAGTGAAAGTAGATAATATCAGCTCATAATGCACTTACTAGAAACTTAAACCATATTGATACTCCACCATGCAATGCCCTGAAATTCCTTGAATTCAAGTTGACTTTGTAGTACATGTACATGTACACTGTACAAAAGTATCACAAAGCACCTTTGTAATGTCTTTATAAAATTAAAGGATTATACAAAGAAATAAAAGCTGGGAAAGTTTCAGGTCACTTCATTGCAAAAAATTGTATAGAACTGGCAAAATTATTTTGAAGGTTGTTTGTGATTCAGGTTGTTACATATTGAGGTGGATCACCGGATGGGAATCCACTTCAATTACAAGTAGCTACTGTGCTTAATTTAAAACACTCACTGTGAAATTATCACTGTTTAGTTTCGAGAAAAAATCCAAGCAAGGATACTTACTATGTCATTCGCTAAGAACATTGTCAATTTTTACTGATGTATACATGTATATGCAATAGCAGCCTTAGTTTCAGACTACACATGAATAATAAGGCGGATTAGTGTTTTGTAAAATTGGAGCACAACTGGCTCTGTGTATTCTGAACTTACAGGCAGATAATATTCCAAAGGTTGTTTTGTTGAGTTTAAATATGAATTGAATGTTGTTTTAAATTTTGTAAATTTTTGTTGCAATTGTCTTTGTACATTTACTTGTTTTTCACTAAATGTTACTATTTAAGAAAAATTATTGGGTGTAAGTGTTACTTGGTGCATGATGTGTTTTTAAAATTTTTAACAATCCAGCAGGTTTTGCCCATCGTTTTCTTCGCTGGTTGTTTGATTCCTTGATTATGGCACACTATATTTTCCTGATTTTGTTCACTGAACAACTTGCGTTATAATAGTTTTTGTTTCAACATATGGTTACTTGCCCTGGAGTTCTTAGTACAACAGGGATAACAGAACGACTAATTATCCATATTTCTGAATAACTTTAATGTATTAGTGGCTTTTAATACCAAAAGTTCACACTCGCCTGTTCAATTTCACAGGACAGAAAGGGGAGAGAATATCAAGTGATGAAAACATTCATGTGTTGTATTTGCAAGTGTAATGGCATCCATTTATGTTGGGAAAACACTGGAATGGGACCTTTACTAACATTGGTTGTTGGTGCACTGATTTGCAGTTGTACACATGACTGCACCATTGATATTGAGCCTTGTTATTTCACTTCCATGGTCATCCTCAGATAATGCTCTTGCTGGGATGTACACACAAGCTTTTTGTTGATGCCCCATCATCTGTCTGTACTTAAGTGGTTTGGAGGGCATTGCATTCACCAATGGCTGACAACTTAATTGTATTTTGTTTCATTATGCATTGTGAATCCATGGTGAAGATACAGTGTATGTAGTTGCCTTGCAACATGTATTCTTCTACAAAGTATACACATTGTTTGTGCATTTTGACAGTTATTGAAAATATTTCAATCACATTGGCAGACAAAAAATCATTTAGTTTGGATTGCAGCAAGTTGTTTAAAGGAATGCATTATTTAAACATAACCGTTGTTTGGGAAAAGAATATTTAATGTAGGAACTTGAAAGTGAAAACATGTTGGAATGGTATGGCCTGGAGCGGTTTTGGGTTGATAGTGGTTTAGGATATCTAACATATTTTCCTCCTGTTATGTGCCCATACACGGAGGGACTATTGTCAAAAAAGTGCCAGCAGAAGAGTGCCTAAAAATTGTATTTGCTGAGCAAAAATCAACTGTAACCATACAAAGCAATGAAGTATACATGTTTTGGCTGGTACTCCGTTTCCCCATAGCAGAATTTATTAATCTGCAAATTTATGCGATTGGAAGATGTGTGGCATTTTACCCTGTACATGTATGTTGTAAAGCTGATTCTAAAATGGTAATAGAAAGCTGATTTGATTCCCATTTTACGTGTCTTAAGATACTATTGTGGGGATGTCCCTTTCAAACTGGACAATTTTCCTTTGGAAATTTTGGGGGTCATCAGTTGACCTTATAAAACTTGAATGAGCTAACCCTGGCAAATCCAGAAAAATAACCAAGTTCTTGGGAAATGGCTACCCTTACTTTGGGAGTAGGGTTAAGTGAGATAACCCATGGGTTAGCATATAATACTGAATATTCATTATTCTCAGGAAATTTTCATCAAGTGTGTGAAATGAACACAGGGCGATGGTCAGGTTAAAATTCCGATGAACTTATCCGGAGGTTTCAATTCCTGGGTATTGCTTCTGTAGTGTAAAAAGGGTCTCCTTGCTGTTCGTTGAACTCCTTACTGATCTTGTATTGTGCAAGCTTTAGTGCGTTTTATCCTTTGCTGACAAGTGCATAAATGAATGTGAAATTATCATTCCATCATTGGTCTTTAATCTTGCATTCATAACGGAACACCGTTAAAAGGTTAGCCAGGATTTGAACCATGTATAATCAACCTAAAGCAAAATGGGTAATTAGCGTGCTTGGAATATAGCAGTCGGTTATGCAATGAAAATGTAAACGATAAATAAATGCAAATATTTTTAATGGCTCCTTTCTTTGCCCCTAACAGAATTATTATAAAAGGCTTTCAATAATGGCTTTGGTAGAGTCGAAACATGAGGTCACTACCACTTATTGCATTGAAGTTAAATACAAATTTTCCCATCTTGGAAATGTCTTTTTTTCCTCAATGTTTTGTTGGTTTTATGATTTGACTGATCATCTACTTTAAGGGGATAGGTAATGTACTTGCCTGTAAATGTATTCTTACTATTTTATTTTTTAACTTTAAATTGATGTGTGTGTATTTTTAAATGTTGTGTGAATTAACTTTTATGACATTCCCTGGAATAGTTTAATGTTGATAGCAGTAGATTGAATGAAATATTTACTTCTAAAACAGGATCATTGTTCATATGAATGCACTGTGAGTTACAGCACAATTACTGGATTTGAGGTTTTACATTTTAAGACTTGTTTTACATTTCATGCAATTAAAAAGAGGCAGGTAGTTAAAAGAGGTAGAATTTATCAAGTCCAAAAAGGAAACATTGATGACTTCATTAGTTATGCGTTAGTAATTAGCTGCACAATATGCAGTTATAATCTGTTTATTTTCAAGCTTTGAGATGAGGGCTCAATTCCATGGTGCTGCTTACCCCACAATTTTGCGCTTACAGGTTTCTGATCATAAGCACAGAATTCCCCAATAAATAGTACCATGTTTAGTGTGCGATTTGTTTTACTCCACATATTAAAAAAAATGCAGCAGGGAATCCAATGATGTGATTCAATGATGGGTTAAAACAATTCACTGTGTGTTTGTGTGAAGAGTGAACCCTATGTTTACAAGTATAGTGTGTCTTTCATAACGTAGAAATATTTTATCTTAAATGTTGACTAAACTAATATGTACAGAAAATACCTTAAGAGATCTCATTCAGTCTTTCAGTAATTCACATTTTAGAGTAAACAAATGTATTCAGACTTGATATGTATATATTGCCCAAGGTTCAGTATAAGAAGATAATATTAATAAAAGTCTGAATACAAGACTAAACATCAGAGTAAGGATAATATTGTTTTGAAATATTTAATCATCACCATATTTTTCATTCAGATTTTTGATATTTAAGTATTAAGCTGAAAATACAACTTTTGGTAATTGGAAGATTTAACTTAAAAAAGTAAAGTGTAAAGTCAAGTGTTCCTCTGCTATTCAGTAGACGATGGGCCTGGTTGTAAACCTTTTTGCGACAGATGCAGTTTTAGTAGAAAGAAATTTATTCAAAATATGCACCAACAAGCAAGTGTTGTCCCTATTGCTATGACATCACATATTTCCTTACAAAATATGCACATTTTTATTTGGCATTTAAGTAAAACACTTTCCCAAAAAGGGACAAAATACCCACATACTTGCACTTGAAAGGTAGAAAATGATGTCAATGAAAAGAGAGTTGAAGAGAGTTTGTTTTTACAAAATTAAAATTGTGAAAGTTATGTAAAAGAACTGTTTTTGGTTTTTAAATCTTTAATATGAACACCTAAAGTGGTAAAGAGAACATTGTGTTAGAGGGGACTGTCACCAGGATCATAGCAGGCCTGTGGATGAACATGGAGTTGTGAACTATAACCCAGGTACTGCACAGGCTTGTGTTGACCGTTGCATAACAAAAGAGTGCTGTCATTATTGTATTGTGATGTGATGGCCAGCCACTCACACTGGCAGTAACTGGGTTAGAGTTTATAATTCCATGTACAGCCACAGGCCTACTATGATCATGATGACAGTTCCCATAACTGATAACATGTGTAAGGTATATACAGGGAATTAAACATCTTGACATTATGATGGCTTCTCAAATTATATCCCTTTATGGTTGACAAAATTATGCAAACAATCATTGGTGTGGCACCTTAGTACATGTAAGTATCTAAGTGTCCAAAGTAATGATTATCTAAATTTTTATTTAAACATTAAAATGGCTTGAAACCATCTTCAACAGTTGAGGAATGAATCATGAATCAGAGACACCTTTTTAGGATGATGGATACCAGACACTGGCACATTAGAAGAATTCAATATATAAAAAATATACTTAAGTAAAAACCCTCCTACTTTCTGACCAATCAATTCAATATCATACACTTTGAATGATAGATTTATTATGCCAGCCTGCCGTGATATAATCTACACAGTACACAGTCAGTTTTGTGCACAGTTTTGCCATCATATGCAACATGTTCTGTGCACAGTTGTGCAACCATTTGCAACATGTGCAGTTGAATGGTTTATAAACAGAAATAAAACCTCCTATATGCGATATATATTTGTAATTATATTCATTGGCTGGATGATGATCAGCAGACAGATTGTCATGCTAGATAACTGTTAAATCTATGACAAAAAAGTTTATGGGATACAAGTTTGACAAGATGTAGATATTTGTACTTTTATTTTTGCAATATACAGAAACTAATTTTACCTATAAATTGTATGCAACTGTTCACTGTATAGTAACACTATCTCTTCATTTTTCCTTCCGAAAAGGTAAGGAGGGATTCAAGTTTTTCACCGCAAGATATTACAACTTAGAAAGAACATCAAGAAATATTCTTTTCAGTAGTTCAGTCTAAGGTGGTGACTGGGTTCATCTTCAGTCACTTGTATAAATGATTAACTTGTTTGAGATTCAATTGAAAGTTTTCAAAATGTCACTTGTAATTTGTTTCACACCTTCACCTATAATTTATCAAATAAAATTTACTGGCATTCACATTCTGAAACGGTATTTTTCTAAGTATATTATAATAAATTTGCAAGTTGATGTATTCAATTAAATCCTCAATTAAAGCAAGCAGACAACATTAGTAAACAAATAATAAACCTGTGAAAGTTTTAAGCTTAATCGATGAGTTACAAGAAAATAGTGAAAAACCCATTTATATGTTTTCACTTTTGTCAAACATTTGGTTTTGGACTTGCAGAGATCAAAACTAAATGTTTTACTCATTTCTCAAAAACATTAGCATTTTAAACAAAAGTATTTTGAGGGAAGTTTTCCCACCATGACCATCTTTATACCACGTAAGTTATGTGCAAATCTGTAAACACTTATATTTTCAATGTTACTAATGTTAAGGTGATTTCTAAGGATGTAGGATGAGAAGAGGGTCTGATATAACCAACGATTTATACTAAACTTGTGTGCTGTACAGAGGCCGGCAATTTTACTATTGTTGTTGAAAATTCAAGGAAATTTTTCATTGAACTTGGTCACTGGATTCTTGTATGACAATAAGGGATGAGAAATTTCAGACTTTAATCAGAACACAAAATTGTTTATGACTGCCTTGTTAAAAAAAAAACAGCTGCTATTTTCTCCTAAAAATATGTACACATGTATGTATAGAAATTGTTCTTTTTGATCTACTTTTCTAGTGCTGTGGATGCTGTTCCTTGTGGAAATGTCATCATCCCTGTAGTATGAATGTACTTGTTTGAAACCTTATAATGTACCATCTCTTTATCAGGTCTATAATGCATTCTGGGCAGTATATGAGATTATAGATGAACTATCACTTCATTTGTTTTATAGAATCAATAGAGCCTGTTCCCTCTAAACGTGATCAATATCACACAGTTTCCTAAGCTAAGTTGTTTATAAACAGTGTTACTGTTAGGCACACTGGGCATGCAGTTGTAAAGCCAAATGGATGTTCCGTTTATACATTTTATGCAGACCCCAGTAGGTATTGCCTTTGTCATGTGCGAACCACACACCTGCACACTGTCCTCAACTAGTTGCATTTTATTGTTGTTGTAGGTAATTTCCATTTGGTTCTTTCATTGTGTGTTAAAGTTGGGTCCAATCACTTAACCTTATGTCACCCCAAACTAATGTCTCAATGTTAAAAGTTTTCTCAAAGAGCTGAATTTATAAGCCGGCCTGCATGTGGTAGTAGTGGGCAAGCCTGCCTACATGTTCTAGTAGTGGGCAAGCCTGCCTGCATGTTGTAGTAGTGGGCTAGGTGCCCGAACTGTCACTGTCACTTGAATGATTGATTAATGGTTAATCAGGGCTTTAATGTCATTAGAGCAGACACAAAATTACTTGGCCTTTGAGAAACTTGTTAAGAGTTTCAATTGTTCTGATTGGGGTCTGCCACTTAATTTGACTTGCAAATAAATCTGGTTTACCAAGATTTTTCCTCATAGAATTAATTTAAAACAAGAGAGTTGGGTTTGATATGACATGTTAATTTTCCTGAAAACGAGTAGAGTATACCATTTGAAACTTCAAGACCATGACAAAAAATTTCTCAGAGCCAACATTCCTTCCAAAACAATTGTTCTCATAGTTGTTCTGGCAAGTTTTACTAGAAATAGTTACTTCTTATCTTCCATCAGTTAGCATTGATTTAGCATTATGCCACAGATACTGAGAGCTACAAGGGTTGTAACATTGTACTAACTGAGAGCTACATTAAGGATTGTGATATTGTACAATGCGAAAAGTTTTTTAAAACACACAAACTTGAGAGAAAATTAAAATTTTAAGACAGAAATAGAAGTGGAGAGTCATTATGCATCTTAGGTTTCACAGTGGATATTTTGTTATTTTATAAATATATGCAATACCTGAGTAAAAAGCACGGTGTCTATATAGAAATTCATGGAATGGTTAAGTCACATAAATATTTGTATATAATTATCGGTCAAGTGATTGTATGGAAATAGATAATGTTGTGCCTTTTGGTGACTTTATATGTATATAATATGGACTGTGATTAAAATATTTTGTGGAAGAATTAAAATTTGGTCTGTTATATTTAAGTTATATCTGTTGAGTTGTTGAGTTAAAGCACATGGACAACGTTGATAATATTGTCAAAGACCCGTATCCTCACTTTGTGTGACCCAATGTACACATGAAATAACAAACCTGTGAAAACCTGTTTAATTAAGATCAATCGCTTAATTATAAGAAAATAGAGGGAAAAAAGATATGTTTTTCTGTTTTCAAACATGGTTTTGGACTAATTTTACTCATTAAAAAAAGGAAGCATTTCAGGGGAAAATCGTTAAGGGAAGTCTTGCACAATGACCAACTTTATTATTATTTTGTATTTAAGCAAAGTACTGGATCGGTAAAAAAAAATATTAGATTCAATCAGAGAGCTGATTCATTAACTAGTTCATGCCAGAACCTATCATCTAGAGGTATATATATATATGAAGTCAAGATTGTTGCAGCTAATTGCAGCAACTGAAATAAGCCTGAAATGAATGCGCATCACCCCCCCCCCCTCAAAAAAGTTTTCATAGTCTTCAATGAAACTTGACAACCAAACTTGTTTACAGGTTGGTTGTATGTTGTGTTTATTCAAACCAGAGGTGAACATTAATTTACTCATTCCAAAAACAATGATGTTCATTCTTTTAAATTAAAAAAAAATATATTCTTGGTAAAACATTTCAAAGTACCCAAAATCATCCCTGAATTTCTTTAGAGCCCTTGCAGAGTACCAACTCGAAACTGGGAAAAGCAATCAGTCTGCTGCCACCTTGGGATGCTCTCCACATCTCAGGCATGTGATTGGTCAGGAATTTTCCTGATTTCAGGATTTATCACCTCCTATGACTAACTTGTACCTTCAGATGTTGAAATTGAAATTGAGCAAAACTTGCCATCACCTTTCTAGCAGTGTTTTACCAGATACCTGGTTAGTTTAAAGGTTAATTCATCTACCTCCAGACCTCAGTGAATTTGTGAGAGCGGCTTTCCATTAACACACCAAACATGATTGTCTGTTGCCACTTGGTCTTATCATGGTCTTATGCTCTGTCAGTTTGTCAGGGATTTTTTTCACTTTGATATTGTGCCACTTAGCAATCAAAATATCATGGGGGGGGGTATGGGAAGTAATTTTCTTGCACACTGCAGCATATCAGACAGAAATGTTTCCAATTTCCAAAGAAAATTAGGGCAGCTATTAAATTTACAAAAGTAAGATTTGAAATTGAAATGTCTTTTATCAGTACCGATTACACAAACATGATAATTGGTCATTAGGGAAAGAAAGTATAAACATGTTTTTGAGTACAAGGGCTGCCCTACATGTGAATATGGTATAGGCTTTTTATAGACTTTTCAGTCTATTTAATAAGGGGCCAATCAAGTCACAATTATCAACATTTTAACAAGCTAACAAATCGTATGCTGGGGGAAGGACATGGGAGGGGCGGGGTGTCTGTGGCCAATATTATACACTTACTAAAACAAAATAAAATGTTGATAATCTATAGCATACCAGTAAATGATGGCTACATTCACAATAAGCATGGGGTATAAACAATTGCGTCCCTTGATATGGAGCACAAATTCGTTCTATACACTTTAGGGGGGGGGGTCAGAAAAAGCATATTGTTTGTACGCTTGTGAAAAACTTTACACCTTTTAAAATATTTTTTTCTGAGGGAAAAATATTCAGAAATCAGATTAAAATGGGAAGAATATTGTGTACCTTTAAGTTTCATACTCTAGTCTTTAAAATGAAACTTCACACTCCATCAACTTACAACAGTCATGATTACATTTATTCTGTACATTTTCTTTGCTCACATACAATGTTTGTTAATGCAGTTAGTATAATGAGCATATCCAATGCACACACTGGAATTCGTTTTGTGTGTCTCAGTTTAATGGAAAGAAAAAATTCTACTTTATTATCGCCGTCTCACTACCATATTATAAAAAATCACACAGTAACAATGACCCAATTACCTTACATGTCAATATTTACAATGCTTAATGAAATGGAATACAGTTAGTGACCTTACAAATTAACTGGCACAACAATCTCCTTTGTAGCATTTGTTATAAAGCATAAAGAAAACAAAAATCAGAAAATAAATTGTGGAAATGATAGCAGTTCTGCCTTGGAATGCAAGAAATCGTTTAATTTGGTCAATACTTCATTGTGCTTATCAGATGTTATCACAGTGGTAAGGAAATAATTAAGACAAGCAACTTTTGAATAACAGCAGATTGAGTATCGTTCTTTATTATTATTTTCAAATAAAGTTTATTGAAAAAGAGAGTATAAAAGAAACTGAATGTGAAGACTTGCTTTAAAAAATACATAAAAACAATTCTGCATTTTCAGAACCATGCAGTTCTATTTTCTGTAAAAGCAGTAATGTTAGTGTTGCTTGGCATACGATTATCGCTTAACAAACGCATAATTTTCTCTGCTTTTCTCTGCAAATGGTTTCCTGCTTTTCTCTGCAAATGGTTCCCAGCTTTTCTCTGCAAATGGTTTTAGTACAGAAAAGCGATCTCATGAAAGATATGATAAGGAGTCAAAATCAACTATATATTGACTTGTTCAGCTATTCACATGCTTGGTATGGAGTTTCAATTAAAAACAAATTGTATGATAGTGTAAGGTGCTTTAGGCTTGCCATAAATGCAGAATTTTTAGCGTTGGTTGGAATCCAATGTTGTTTTACAATTTTATTTTGATGCATAACCCTTAGCGCTCAACGGACACATGGATTCCCTGACTTTCTCATGCACAATAATTTGTTGTATTATTGCCATGACGACAATGAAAACAACGAAGATGGAGTTATCATCCCTGGTATATTGGAATATCTAATCAAATTATAAAATCAATTAAACAATAGTTATCAATAACTCTTTGTTTACATAAACACTATTCCAACGATATACAAATAATATAATTTTGTTTTTAGAAAAATAAATTAGTGAATTAGAATACAGAATTGCAGTATAAATTAATTTCAAATTGCAGACATTGAATCAATAGATGGAGATTTCTGAGAAAAGGAAACTGAAGTGAGAAGAAATACTTTTTATGCACATGTTATTGATAAGGTTGTGATGTACAAAAAACAATGAATGACTATTATGATCAAAGCTTACAAAAAATTGTTCTCCGATACTTAGTTCTTTTTTCGGTGTTGAATATAATTAGAATGTAAACTAATGTTCTCAAAATCAAATAGAAAAACAAAAATTACTTTAGGTGTGTTTTTTTTACCACCCAAAAAGAAAAAAAGAAAATTTGACCATCAATTTGGATAAAGTTATCTTAGTTGATTTTGATTTTGTTTATTGCCCGGTCCTGTGGTAGGTCAATGTGTTTTGAATACACAAGCTTAATTCTCTTTGCTACCTTCCGCTCTAAGGCCGACATTAAAATGCTGTTCAATTTACTCAGAATTCCTTGTTTTAATGTTCAAAAGCCATTATCAACAAAGAATTTTACTATTTTTTTGCAACCTGAGTGAAAGGCGTTTACATTTAGTGCAATTTACAATGAAAACACCGTCCTTTTCTTGGGTTTGATAATGGAAATACATCTGCGTAACAAGATACAAAATACCTCTGTCTTTAAGCCTACAGTTGCTCAGTGGAATGAAGTTTAGCTTTGTAATTTATTTATAATATTTTATTGAAAATACAACCTTTCAAAGGATTATGAAATTGGGAATATGTGGAATGGTTTTTGAGTAGGTCTTCAACAATGATTATTTTAGCTCAGATTTACATCTTTCTGGAATGAAACATTAAAACTTCCAGCTTCTGTAATGATAGGGTTCCCTCAAAGCGAGGTCCATGAAGAAATAAGTCAGTTTTAGACATGTCAGGAAAACCGTCTGAATGGGGGGGGAGGGTGGGGAAACCATGTAAGATAGGGACCTAACCACCAATTAACAAGTAAGGCTGTGGTACAAAGTTGGATTTGAACCAAGGTTCAAAGATGTGAAAGCCAGGGTGGGAAAGATAAACATGCATGATGTAGAGTCAATCCCCAAACTGAGCTGGATTCGAACCATCCTTCAACAAGAGCATCATTTTGCCAATCTGACCATATCCCCAATGCAGTGGCAAACTGACAACAACGGCTGTTTGTCACCCCCTGGCTAGTATTGGTCTTGTTCCCTATAGACACACAGGTAATTTTAGTCATCACATAAAAAGGGACACAACTCCTTTCTCCTTCCAGCCTTTGGTTGTGAGATGAAGGTCTACTACTTTGTAACATGATATCAACACAACAGTCTATAAAACTGCCACTTGTGCACTTCTTTTGTTAGTTCACCAAATAAAACAATTTAAAAACCTTTTTATTCTACAGAGACATAATGCCCTGTAACTAATTATAACAGAACTGAATGGGATTCAAACAGTCTTCAACTGACATTCTTCCCTAAAACACAAACCTATATAATATTTGTACAATTGTTATTTACAATTTACAATCAAAACATTGCCTAATATATATACATATATAAAAACCCACTAAATTTGTTTTAAAGTAAATAAAAAAGGACTTGCGTTAGATTTCACTAAATTGCATTACTTGTGAATACATCCTACATGGATTTTTTGTGACTAGCTTGTTTTAATTAGTAAAACTCCAACCCAAATGTCTTTGTCTAAAGCCTGGCCCAGTGATACTTCATTCCATGGTAACTCAATAAGCCTGGCCCAGTGATAACCAATCGTAGCTTGGCCTGCAGTCCCAAACCCTCCAAAGTAATTAAACTTCCTAAATAGGATTTTTGAGGACTTGGAAATAGACTTAGAATTTTTTATTAATGACTTTATTCTAAACTAGATCTTTACGATTTAACCAATAAATCTTTGATCTTTGACTCACAAAGGCAGCTTTAAAGTTAAGGATTATAAGCCAAAGTAATGTAATAGAAAAAAATTACAATAAAAATAAAACACATGAACAATAAAAATAAGAATAACTAAATAGGTACAATCCAAATAAAGACAAATAAAATAATTTACTAAATAAAATAAAATAACAATCATAAAAAGAACATGAACTAGAATAAAATCCCTAATTTGGGACATCAATATAATTCTCTTGATTGGTAGGAGAAGCTAATCCTTTAACAATTGTGTTTCCAAAGGGGAAAAAACATTAAAATTCACTCAAACTGAAAACATGTTTGGTTCAAAAGACACATTTCTTGCACTCACATGATTAAAATTTAAGCTCCTAGAAAGCTGCAGAGAAAACTTTTGTGACGATGTACTAAACTACAAGGCACACATTAATGGGCTATTTCATAATAACGCTTAAAGTTACCCAGGTATAAAAAACACCATGACATGTACTTGTAAAGAATGTATGTAAGGAAAAACCTAGGGCCACCCCCCCCCCCAATACATTGTATTTGCTTTGTGACGTCTGTAAGATTTCCCCTGGTAGAAGCTAGCCACATTTCCATTGAGTTGAACAACTTCAACAGGTAGAGGACAAATGAATAGAGTACAATGACTGGCCTACATGTACACATAGTACTATGTACTAATAGTACTAATACTATGTACGTATAGTATACACTTTAATAGACTTTCAGGCTATTCTAAAGACAACTTCGCTGAATTTTCTGAGAGCCACAAAAATTGGAAGTTAGACTTAAGTGGGGAGAATATCATGCCCGATCTAAGAATATTTTCTAAGTGAATTTACTTGCTGAGCAAACATCAGAGTGGGAACAGTCATCAGCAATATCAAACAAATGCCATTTTGGCTGGTAACCGTTTTTTTTCTAAGCAGACATTTTCAGTGCTTTGCACATTTTCTTTAACAGCTCTATGAAATTGGACCCAGCTTGTCTCAAATATCATGTGTATTGTAAATAAAAGTATGTCTAGCCAAGTGCACTTTAACAATCTGAGAACAGTCTGCTTCAGTCAATCACAAATTAGCGTTAGAAATACATCCATACATTTTGCATCTGCAAGCATGGAGCTCACCCTACCTTAACACACATCCCTGACATCCAGACATTTTGAATCTGCAAGCATGCAGCTCAACCTACTTCACCACACATACAGACATTTTGAATCTGCAAGCATGCAGCTCAACCTACTTCACCACACATCCAGACATTTTGAATCTGCAAGCATGCAGCTCAACCTACTTCACCACACATCAGACATTTTGAATCTGCAAGCATGGAGCTCACCTACTCACAACATACAGACATTTGATCTGCAAGCATGCAGCTCAACCTACTTCACCACACATACAGACATTTTGAATCTGCAAGCATGCAGCTCAACCTACTTCACCACACATCCAGACATTTTGAATCTGCAAGCATGGAGCTCACCCTACTTCACCACACATACAGACATTTTGAATCTGCAAGCATGGAGCTCACCCTACTTCACCACTCATCCAGACATTTTGAATCTGCAAGCATGCAGCTCACCCTACTTCACCACTCATCCAGACATTTTGAATCTGCAAGCATGCAGCTCACCTACTTCACCACTCATCCAGACATTTTGAATCTGCAAGCATGCAGCTCACCCTACTTCACCACATCATCCAGACATTTTGAATCTGCAAGCATGCAGCTCAACCTACTTCACCACTCATCCAGACATTTTGAATCTGCATGCATGCAGCTCAACCTACTTCACCACACATCCAGACATTTTGAATCTGCAAGCATGGAGCTCACCCTACTTCACCACTCATCCAGACATTTTGAATCTGCAACCATGGAGCTCACCCTACTTCACCACACATACAGACATTTTGAATCTGCAAGCATGCAGCTCACCCTACTTCACCACTCATCCAGACATTTTGAATCTGCAAGCATGCAGCTCACCCTACTTCACCACTCATCCAGACATTTTGAATCTGCAAGCATGGAGCTCACCCTACTTCACCACACATCCAAACATTTTGAATCTGTAAGCAAGCGGCTCAATATATTTTTTATCACATAGATGGGACCAGTTACACAAAGCTGTTAATCATAACATTTTTTTAAGCATTAACAAAAATTTTGTTGAGCAAAAAATGGATTACCAGTCATAATACTATATAGTAATCACAGACTTTGTCTGGTTCCCTGTGTATTTTTGTTTGGGGGAGGGGAGGCTACTGCAGGGCAATCAGCACAAAAGGCCCCTTTTTATAGAGATCATTATGCACAAAATTAAGCTAATCACAAAAAAAAACAATTTTTGCTTACCAGAACAAAGTTATCGGCTAAAAAACAATATCACACAAACCATATGTGACTGGTTCCCTGATTACTTTTGCATAGCGGAATTGTCCCCCTTGAGCAGCTCTATGATATTGGGCCCCAAACTGTGGTAAACAAGCTCTGGTCTACAAAGAACCACCATCAACAGGACATGGCTGCTTTTCTGTTGTCAACAATCATCCTAGTCAAAAACCACAGTTAAAAGAATTCTGATGACCCACCATGCCTACAGCATAATGGATTAACTAGAGATGTCAGCTGGGCATGCACCTGTAGCAGTTAAACAAGCAGGTGTCAATACTGCCATCAGACATGGCTCAATACAATAGTATACTTCACAGATCGTTTTGCATAAAGAAATTAAATGGGTAAACACACTCCACATTATAAGAGTAAATAAGACTGATTTAAGAAGGGGGTGAGTTTACATGGATGTCCATAATGCAGAAGAATGCACATAATATGTACTAACAGAGTGTGCAAGTCTTGTGTGAAATCTAATATCCGAGAACCTTTGCTTATGGAATTCTTCATGTGGAGAAAACCAGCAAAATCTTTAATTTTTTCAATTGATTGAGACTTAGAAAGTCTTTAGGACTATAGATGTCCCATTATTTAACCCTTTAGGGACAAAGGCCCAAATTCCAAAAGCTGCTTAGCATTTTTCTGATTTTTTTGCTGGTTAGCAAAATCTAGCAGAAAACAAGCCACAAACAATATAAATTACATTGTCTTTTGCCTGATAACCTGCTTTTGCTAGGCAAGTTTTTCTGTGCCAAGCAGTTTTTGTGTATGTGCTTTACAGCGTTATGAAATCGAGCCCATAGTGACTGAAAGTAGCTTCAATACCTACCCTAATACCAACCAGAAGATGACTGTAGTAGAGGTCATGGTACAGGTTATGTCAAATTATTTTAAATACTTTAATTCTTATTCAGATATTTTCTACCATTGCAGAAGTAAAACAACTGCTCTTTCAAAATCTTCTCTTCCCAGGCATTTTAACTAAAAAATATTACCAAAATGGAAAAAAAATACCCATGTCTGGGCCTTTAACAATAATCTTTACAATGTTAATAACCACTGCTTCAGGACAAACTTCTCTACCCTTCAATAAAAAAATGGTTGCTAAAAATGATAAAACTCATTGGTTTAAAAGAAGACATTTTTAAAGACTATTGCATGAAAATGAGTTGTCAACTTTTGATTAAAAAAAAAGAAAAAAAAGTGAACTTAAAGTGCTTTCTAACCACATCCATAAGGGTACATCAAAATTACGTTTGCCAAATATTTGTGAACAAAGAGCATTTTGGGGTCACTCACACAACAAGGGAAGGAACAAAGAGATTGGGCACTCAACAACCAGGAGAACAAAAGAGCATTTGGGGTCACTCCACACAAAGGAAGGAACAATACTCGTTGTCTTATTATTTTAAGAGTGTGGGCGATTGATTTCCGGTTAAGACAAATGTGTCCTTGACTAAGACACAAACTATAACTTCTTCTCTTCACCGAGGAGCAAATGGGTACCGGTGAGGGCTAACATGATTTGTGTGGTGAACTACATACTTTGCAGCACAGACTGCATGCTCCCCACACACAACTGAGATGGTTCAAATTATGACCACGATAATATTGAGTATCAACACCGAAATTGTCCATCATTACATGCACTGTATTAATTGTCAATCCTTACAACAAGTAAAAACTTTTGTCACAATGACTTCTTTAGTTAGTTTAAAGAGAATTAGTTTAAAGATGCCAAGATGAGCACAACAATGACACCTAGATCTTGATGTGACTTTCCCTGGAACCAGCCTTAGTATTAAAAGAAATGATAAACTTGGTGTAAACGACATGCCAAGTTGCCCTTCCTTTTCACCAAAAATGTACTCATTATACACCACAATTACAAACACTGGAATAAGTACACAGCAACATCGAACACCATCATTTGCATAAATTTACATACTCCTACCACCCTCTGCTACCCCATGTATCATAATCATTCAATCTCCAGTCTCAACTTCAAGAGTTTATTCTTCATCTGTGTCCCGTGGAGTTTGCAGAATATTTGACCATCCACTAGCATTAAGTTGCCAATCAACAGTGAACGTTGACACTCCTTGCATTTCTGGCAGCCCCTGTGAAAGGTCTTGCCCTCTGCTTTGGCCATCTCAGTCATGTAGACAGGACGCTGGCAGACGATGCAGTTGTCTGTCTTAGGGATGAAGCCACGTTTCTTTGGGGAAGGTTTGGTTGAAGAGGAGGATGTGGTAGTGGCTGGTGTTGTGTTCTTATCCAGTGATGCATTATTGTTTCCCTGAGGGCAGCAGACAGTTTGATTGATTAGTTACTAGAGCAACAATCTTGTACATGTATGTAAGATACTTCATAATAGTCAACAGAGAATAATGAGCTCAATTGTCTTCTGTTTCTTCTGTTCAAGCCCTCTATGATAGCTTTGGACAAAGCTGTGGACAGAGTATTAATACCATGTGGAAAAGTTATCTCCATCAACCAATAGAATAGCTGATATTTGCCATACAGCTTAAATGGCAGCATGCAATAATTGCATCTAAGCCGATACAGTACCACAGATTTATTTCTATGTTATAGTCCTATAAAATAACATGAACTAATAACAGATAATAATGAAAGGGTGTGATTCTTGTATCTTGGATAAAGAAATACATTAATAGGATAAATAGTAAGAAGAATTGTGCAATCAGTGTATTTTAAAGTGGCACACTGGGTGGGAATCAAACCTACTACTTTCTAAATTCTAGAGCAGGTTAGAATCAAGCCCATCAGGTTCAGCCAGTAACTAGAACCAAGTTTGAACCCTACACTAGCCGTAGGCTCCACAAACAACATAGATAATGACATATTTGGAATAAATGTATCATGTATGATAAAGCACTGAACGCCATGCTTTCTGAGTCCTGTAGAAAAAAGTGTAGACTTCATAATGAAAATATGAAATCAAACATAAATTGACGAATTAATTCACAATACGATCACAGTCACAATATTATATGCACATTATTAGTTACATAATACACTTTGTTAATGTCATGAAAACACAGTGAGGCCACATAAAGCCTGCATAATTACTTCCCTTGGGATAGGAGTACACATAAATAATGTAGAGTTCCTTTGCAACAGACTGTCTAAAGACTTGAATTAGACATAATTGGGACCAGTTTAGTTTCCTTCAATAGTTAAAGAAAGGTTGATGAGAAACAAGGTTCCCAACAATGTTTAAACATAAAAACATACAATGCATGGCATATCACATATTCATTCAACATTTACATCCATAATGCAAACTTTACAATTGAATAATTACACAAAAGTCATGTACAAAAATGACAACAAAAACCTGAACAATAGGAAGCATTATGGTGAGAAGATGAAGCTCGTTATATGAGGTGTTACATTTCAGATGTTTACAAACTCGCTACATCACCACAAATGTAAATCTAGTGATTTGGTCATAACGAGGCAATTAATTTGTTTCTTTACAATTCATGTTTACCTTTTTCAAGAAAATCTCTCTGAAGGTGAAAGAAGATTGATGAAAAATCATGACATGACGAGAAACCCTGATGGATCTCAGGGAACTTAGTCAAATAATGTGATTTAGTGGAATTCATGACCAACCTTAATGGGTGTAGTGTTGCTTTGTGGTTTGCTCAAACTGCTAGACCTGGACAGGCTGCTGTTGTCCCCTTTGTCCTGGCTGGAATTGCCGGATGAGAGATTTGACGGAACTTGCTTCTAGAAAAAAAAAAAAAAAAACCCAAACCCCAAACCCAGATGATTAGACAGTGTTGCCTTTAATACACGCAAACAATGATGCGGAAACAAACATCATGCAATGTGTATGTACTCATGACTTCATGTAATGAGGTGAAAGGATACATTCTGTTTGTGTCTAAAAACAATAATGGTTGTGTCAGTGCATTAATCTTGATACTCTTTGTATCATTTTCAATCGAGTAGATCAACCATTCAACCATTCAACCATTCAACCATTCAACTTTACATGCTGTGTATGGTGGTACAACTTTCTACAGACCTAACTGTACATGTGTGTGATGTACAATGTAGATGCATTCACCACATGGTATTATAGTGTAGCCTAGTATAGTTTATCACTCCAAACCACAGTGGATGATATTGCATGGTCAGACAGTAGGAGGGTTGACTGTGTACTGTGTATAAGCATTCACCACATGATATCACATTAACAGGCTGAATAGTTTATCTACTATTCAAAACCACAGTGGATGATATTGAATGGTCAGTCAGTAGGAGGGTTGACTAACCCTTATCTAACACAAGCTCCCCAAGTGAAATGAAATTTTAGGGAGCAGAACACAACATAAAAGGAAGACTACATGCAGATGATGGAAGGAGGAATATATGAAATGAAATGATGACTTGGATGAAGTGAATCAGTGCACGATTACGACACAACAGCTAAAACAGAACACACCCACCCACGTGTATAAACACTTGAAATCAGGGCCTCCTATTGTTCCTCTTTTGTTTGCACTTTTTGGCAACAGCTCCCATTGGTTTTGTACACACTTTCCAACTGGGGATATTTCCCCAACTGGTTTGAATGTGTATACCTACCCACACTCACACAAACAATATAAGGTCTCTCTACCATTCCCTTGTGCTGTTTCTGTGGTTTGTAGGCAATAGACCACTAAATTTGTCAAGGTCAAATTGAGACCGATTCCTATAAATAAATCCATAGCTATTACCCCCCTTTGTTAGTACACGTCCTTGGTCTAAACAACAGCAATTACAATGACACACATGCAATGACAGATGACAAGATGACAACATTCTTGACAAAAATATACAACAGTTTGAAACAAGATTTTAACAGTAAAAACAAGAGAGTCATGGAGCCACAGTAGAATAAGAACAAGGATAAGTAAAGATCAAGTTTGAGACTGAGATAAAACATCAAAAGCAATTCAGGATTCTTGATATATATAAGAAGATTGTCCTTTCTCGTTATTAATACTACTCTAATATCATAATGACACCTTGATTTCAATATGAACTTGGCCTTAGAGATAAAAGTAAATGCAGCAAAGAATCAAACTGTAGACATTCTACATGGAAGTTCACCAACAGCACTTTACATCAGTGAGCAAGAAATAACAAGTTAAGCAAGCTTGTTCCTCGGCTAATTTCAAGTATAAACTGGTTAGATTGTCAACTATTAATAAAAAATATGTAAGAAGGGCTTCTTTGAAAAATTTTAATAATGTGTTAGATAATAATCAACTTTGTGTATTTCATTGTGACATTATTTTATAGTCTTAACTGTATGCACAACTTCACGCACTGATTTTACGAAGAGCTGAATTTACTCTCCAATTCAATCAAAATTCTCTAGTAGTATTCTGGTTTCTATAACTCAAGTTATTGAATAGATCAACTTGTCGACTGAAAAACATTTCACTCATTCAAAGTAAATGTTCGACAAAAAAAGCTTAATAACTACAGCAACAAACACACCAGACATTGTTTTGCCTGGTATATAATTATTTTGGAGAAAACAAAAAAGGCCAGTGATACATTTCAACAAACTGACTTGCCATTTCAGCAAATTATGGTACAATGAGATGAACTTTCACATGTTTGTCTCTTGTCTTACCTTTTAATTCTGATAATGTACAGAAGCATTAGCAGATACATGTACTTCATCAATGGTGAACTTGACCTTAATTACTTCACCAATGCTCAACTTTATGTAAGAAGGTAATGATACCCTCCATCTGAGATGGATTTAAAACAATTTTGCTTTATTTGAATATCTGATCCATGTTGTTCTTCATCTATGGCTTGCTGGCTCTCTTGGTCTCTGTCAATATCTCACCTGGCATCTGTCTTGGTATAGCCTTTATGTTATCTAACCCAAATTCAAGCTAGGTTGTTTTTTTAATAAATTTTTATATACCAATGATCAAATTGTGATGTCCTCACGCATTGTAAATAATTGCTAATGGCCTCACACTTCACTTGCAGAGAATTGTTAAATTTTTCATCCCAAAGGTCTGAACATTCAAGATTGAAATGATTAATTATCTTGGGCTCTGTTGTTCTCTGTTCTTTATTTTTTCATTTTTCTCTTCATACGTTCTTTAGGACATTAAACTGTCAGCTTTGATCTGCATACAGTAAGTAATTATTTCGGCAAACAACCACACAGGTCAAAATAGGAAGTGTGCTTGTCATTACCGGGCTTGAGTATTTTGAGCAACACAAGCAACAAGGATCATCTTTCACTGCATTTGTAGTAGCAGAAAATGCACAAAAAAAATAGTCACATTTTCTTGTTGCATGAAAATTTAGATTCTCGTACAACTTTCAATAAATGAAAAAATAAATAACATTCGGAGTTCAGCAGATTTCAACCGATTGATCCAATTCAAACAATCACAAGACAGATGCCAGCACAGTTGATAGGGGTAAAGTGTGGTAAGGAAGGCAGGCTTTGTCCCATATAAAGGCATTAGATAATTCCATTCTGAAACATTCATGAAGATTTTGTCTTCTTTCTCTCTCTTCTCTTCCTCTTCTCTAATAATTAGAGGAACCCTTTCCTTCAAGAATTCTGTTATGTAAATGGAAGAAGTCCAAGCACAAAGTACGTATGTTCAGTATAAATAAAAACAGAGAGAGAAAAAAGTTAGCTGCAAATGCAACCTGAAAGTTCAATGATTGTAAAGTTCATACATGAGGGTTATTTTGATTGCAGCAATCATTAGAAGTCAGATGTATGAACATGTACCCAGAATACCCAGAATCATGTCTAAAGCTCATTTGGATGGAACAAATACGTCTTCAAACATTGTTTTATTTTAACACGTATTATCCTGCAAACCACATTGTCCTAGTTTTCTTGAACCTCCGGGTGTACAGAAGTTTAAAAAAAAATAACAATAAATCTATAGAATATTTGCAACTCTAAGAATTGTTCCAGCTTTGTATCTCACTATGATTTACTTCTAGTAATAATAATGTTCTAGTTCAAAACAGCCATCCTCATATTTCTGAGTCCATAGTTATTTCCATGGCTGTAGTGCATGTCTAGAGTGAATGATCAATACCAAATGAAGCAGGTGCAACACAGTGATTGACAAGTTTTTTAACTGAATGCATCTACAGATTGATTTCAAAACATATTTGGGACATTTTGAGTTGAGTACACCTCCCACGGATTTAAAAACTCTCATTGGACAAACCCTGCCTTCCCCGTTACCACACCCCACAGAGATTGCAAGAGATCACTCAAGAATGAGCTTTAAATACCTTCATCCTCTTCCTCTACTACTACTACCTCTTTGTCAACCTCGGAACTGGTGTCTGGCACTGGTGTTACATTCTGACTACCTCCAGACTTCCTCCTTGGTGTGGGTGCCGGCTTCTCCGGTTTATCAGCTACCTGAATAATGACCTGCGGAGAGGAAAGAAGGAGGCGGTAATGATGTTCATTCATCTTATACAGGGTTGATTTGAAAGTCATATTATTATAGATTAGAGAGGGATACAAAATACGTGGCTTATACATTAATTTTGACTCAAAAAAATAATAATGCGACTTGTACATCGCGCGGTAATCACTTGTGTGCCTTGGGAACCCTGGGTCACATGAGGTTCAATTCTGTGTTATTGCTTGTTCTGGTGTTCAGTCCTCACTAACCATCAGCCCCCCCCCGCTCACACCCTGCACACATAGGTGAAATTAACCCATGGTCTGATAGTTAACCAGCCTATTTCATTCCTGTTCAAACCATGAATTGAAATTGGATGCAGCTTTATCACTTTGTGCCATCACACTTTGGTTGAGTGCGCAAAGTCTTCACTACCTACTGGAACTATGTCCAAAGCACCTACTGGAGTGCGCGCATATAAATGCTTCTAAAACTTGATTTGCTTGAACGAATTCAGAAATTGTCATTAACTTTATCTGGAGCCTAAGTCAGACATTCACACTGGCTCATTGGCATCCACTACAAGAAAAACACAAACAACAATAACCCAAAAACCCAAGGTTCATGTGGGACCACCAAAGGCAATCTGCAAAATCGGTCAGTAAAGGATCAAGTAGTTACCTGCTTCTCTGATGACACCTGTTGATTTGCCTCCTTCAGTGGTGTCTGTTTGTTAGTAGCTTTAGGTAGCTCTTCTCTACTGTTGTTAGAGCGGACTTTCCATGAAGGGGGTGTATTTCCAGATGAATTGGCTGTATCCGTCTTAGAAACCCCCGATTGGTACTTTGAGATGCGATCCTTCAAGCTAAGAGGTCTCTCTTCCTTTTCCTTCTCCTTCTCCTCTTCCTCCTCCTCCTCCTCCTCCTCCTCAAGAGACTCTGACTTCTGTTTATATTTGACAGGCTCTGAGGTCCTGAGGGGTTTTGGAGGCGATGAAGGCTTCTTCCAAGTGGACCTCTTAACTACCTCTTGATCTTGACTGTTTGTGATTGTGGGCTTCTCCTCAGATTTAACAGAAGGTGATTCTTCAAAAGACGACTGCTGAGAGTTGGCTAGAGACCATCTCTTAACTGGCCGTGGTGCACTACTGCTGTCACTGACAGCTGGCTTTACGGCTACTGCCTTAGGCTCAAAGAGCTTCATATTAGCTCTCACATTACCTTTTTTAGGTCCAGCTGGCTTGGCCTTTGCAGGTTCCTCAGGCTTTGCCATAGATTCCCCAGACTTTTGTTGAGTTGGTGAAGCAATTACTTCAGTATTGTCACTTTCAGATTTGCCAACATTATCCAGCGTCTTTGGCTCATTCTGCGACTGTCTCTTTTCTGGTGAAGAAACCTCTTTAGAGATGACCTCTTTTGATGAGGAAGACTCTCCGTCTGTAGGGAACAGTTCTTTTGAGATAGTGGCCTCCTTTGGGGACTCTATCTCCTTCTGGGCTGATTCCTCACTCGAGGCTTCTACCTCCTTCGGGGATATCAACGCTTTTGTGGATGTGATCTCCTCTGGCATGGCTGCTTGTTCAGGAAATGGTAACTCCTCTGATTGGATTTCATCTTTTGGAGATACCGCTCGCTTGGAGATCCAACAAACAATGGTAAGGATTCTGTAGTTGGTGAAATTTGTGAACCTTGTGGAGAAGCAGCTCTTTCTGGGAAAAAAACTTCCTTTGGAGAGGCAGCTTCTTTGGGAGAAGATACTACCTTGGGAACAATACTTCTTTAGGAGACAAAACCTTATTGGGCGATGATACTTCTTTGGGGGAAAACCCGGACGATACTTCTTTGGGGGACGATACTTCTTTGGGGGACGATACTTCTTTGGGGGACGATACTTCTTTGGGGGACGATACTTCTTTGGGGGACGATACTTCTTTAGGGGGACGATACTTCTTTAGGGGACGATACTTCTTTAGGAGACAATGGCTCCTTAGGGGATGACACTTTTTCAGGAGTTGATACCTCTTTGGGGGACAACTGCTCATTGGGAGATGCTTCCTCTTTAGGAGATGATAATTCTTTGGGGGATGATACTTGTTTTGGAGACGGTATTTCTTTAGGAGATGAGATGTCTTTTGGTGATGAAACATCTTTCTTGGGCGTTGCTTCAATAGGAGAAGCTATCTCCTTCACTGGTTCATGCTCTTTCTTCACCGGTGAAACCATCTCCTTTTTACTTTCATCTTCTTTCTCCTTATGCTTTGTGTCATCCTTCTTGGTAAAGAAAAACCTTGGAGGTTTACGTTCTTTGCTCTCCTTTCTGGTAACTGGTTTCGCCTTAGTTGGGGGTGAGATGGGCGACACTGGTGATTTTCTCCCTTTCATTGATTCTACGGCACAATGATAAACCAAGACATTAGATGACTTACCCCCAAAAGTTGAAATTTTGAACAAATCAAATTTCTAGGTGCTCTCTCATTCCATTATCTCTTACCTTTGACCTGGCCGAATTTCATGAAGCCTATAAGCACAAAAATTAGCAAAGCACATACAAAAACTGCTTAGCAGAAATAGGTTACCGACCAAATTGTTAGTAAGTCTATGTTGTGACTGGTGCCCCACTAAGAAATTTGCTAAGAAGTATTTTCTGATTCACAGCCTTATAACATTTGGTCCTGCTCTTAACCCACACCCATAACCAGCTAGTGCGTTAAATATTTCTAGCTAGTTCAGAAAATTATTAGAGTTAAATGCAGCATTCTGAGACAATAGCGTCCTGAAATAATACCATAACCAATTTCAAGGTTAGAATGTAACATCCACATAATGCACTCAAATGGCTTTAAACATGTTAGTACAACTTCTGAAATGCTGTAAGTTTAGACAATATTAAAATACAGATTTCCAAAATGGCCACAACCATGAGCAACAAACTTTTTGTTAATGTCAAAATACTTTTGGATGCTTCTCATTAAAATCATGTAAAACAATGAATGTGTAAAACCTTGAAATGTTGGTTTGAAGGGAAAAACTTGGATTTTCAATGTCACAATGTTCTTGGTTGCTTGCCATAAAAAAAATCACATTTAATAGTTAGAGTATTTTCAACTAGATGCATTTTTTTGAGATTAGTGTAAAAAAAACCCCAAAAAACAATGATTCCATTATAAATTTGCTTGAACAAAAGTATTTTTTAGAAGAGAGATATGCTTTTGCAAAACAAGCAATTAAATTGCCTGTAGCAACCTTTACAATAACTTTGGCGGAAAAAACTTTAACCCTCCTACTATCTGACCATTCAATACAATCCCTACACCGCAGTTAGAATGAACATGTCAGTCTGCAATATGATACCATGTGGTGAAAACTTCTGCATGTGCAGTTGAATGCTTTTAAATTGTTGGTCACCTTGGCTGGAAACTAGTATACAAATTGGACCAGACTTAAGTTCTAGTGAGCCAAGTCATCAGGGTGTGGGCTCAAATTCCAGTCATGACACTTGTGTTCTTGAGCAAGACACTTAACTATAAAATTGGTTTTTATCTTCACCCAGGAGTAAATGAGTAACCAGTGAGGATAGAGATGGTTCTGTGATTGATTTAGCTTGGTAAGCTACATGTGAATACTTGGTAGACAGACTGTATACTCCCCTTGGAACTGAGATGGTTTAAGGAAATAAATGACTGGCTAACTAACCAGGGTAATATTGGTGGATACTGGTGCTATATAAGTGTCCATTATTATTAATAGTGTTAACTGTGCACATATACATGTAAACATATGTGTGCCTTGTGTATTTTGTGTACGGTGCAGATCTGTATTCATCACATGATATCATACATCCAGCTGGCAAAGTGCATCTATCATTCAAAATAGTGTAAATGATGTTGAATGGTCAGACAGTAGTAGGATAGTCAAAGCAAACAACCATACAGGACTTAGTTCAAAAAGACTTACAATTATAGCAAAATAAAAACACAGATGAGAAACTTTGTGTTATGCTGCAGCAAGTAAGAGATACCTGAATGTCCATCAACATTTGCAGCATGCACAGTAGCAGCACGAGGTTTAACATGCAGTGCAGTATTATTAGCTTCATCCACCACAACACTGCTCGACCACTGCTTTGCAGACTCAACTTGTGCAGCAGTGATTGAGTCAAAGCCACCAGGCACAGCAGGGTTAGTCTCCTTCACAGGCATTTTGTGAGTGATGTTAGTTGTTAATGGGAATTGTTTGGGATGGTTCAAGTGGATAATTTGTGAGGCGGTTGGCTGTTGGCCAGTGGAGATGGATCTGTGTTTTTTGACCCGTGGTGGAGGGATGGGATGATGACCTGATCGCTGCTGAGGCAGTACAGGCACATCATGGATACTAACAGTCGGACTGTCTCCTAATTTCACTCTTTGATTTGGGACTGAAGTTTTTCGTAAGTGTTTCTTCGATGAGTGAGTCAATGGTGCTACTTCCGTATCTTTGAAGTTGTCTTGAAGATTTAAGCTTGAAGGGTCATGCTTGACTATGGAAGCTCCCTCAGCTGATATACTCCAATCTTTCTTATTAATATCAACATGTTTTAAATGAATGTTCATTCCATCCTTTTCCTTACTGAGCTTGGGGTCTGATTTGTGAGGCTGAGGCAATGGTTTTTTCTTTGACATTTCCAAATTGTCACCAAATTGATAGTCAGGTTTGGATATGGGGTGAGTAGAGCGGTTTGGGACTGATGATAGAGTGTTAGATCTTTTCTTTAAGACCTGTCTATAATCTAGAAACACTGAGGATTCCACTGTACCAGTTTTAGTTTGGGCAAACTTCTGATCAGTGGGTATTCCTGAATTAGGGGAATGACCGAGTATTGGGTAATCTATAGAGGTTGGTCTGACTGGTAATCCAGGGGACCTTGAGGGGCGAGATCCTAATGTCTTGGATCGATAGGATCTCATGCCCAAGACATTATCTAACTCTGATAACAAAGGAGATTTCTTCAATCCAGGAGACACACTCAAGCTCTCATCTTTCTTCTCGGATGTTCCTGCAGTGGTTTCTAAATTTGTCAGATCCTGTCTAGGTTTAAGGTCAGGAGTTGCTGTGGTTCTCAAATCCGGACGGTCTAATGGATATAGCCTGGTTTGGGGTTCTCTACTGGGAATTTGCATTGGAACAGTGGTTTCCTGTGTGCCAGGCTAGGGGTTCTACCTCCCTCTGTGGGTGACATTAGAGGTGATGTGTGCTGTGTTATGTTTGTTTGTGAAGTTGTTAACATGTCACTGGCAAATAAGCTCTCTGTTAGAAATAAACAAAAGGCAAAACAAAACAAAACAAAAAGTGAAAAGAAAAACTGCAAAATAAAAGTTGTCCCTGTGAAATAATTGTAATCCTACATGCCAAGGTTGATAATAAAAAATAAATCCACTGTGAACAAAAACAATGGCTTGAATTTGTTTATAAGTACCCCTTACATAATTCCACTTTATCATTCAACAGAAACCAAAGCAAATGTACAGTGTATTAGAGAAGAACAAAATCCACATAAATAAGAATCTAGCTTCGCTAAAAGCATGAAGAAAAGAGTTTGCTGCAAAAAAGTTACACCAAGACTTGACAAGAAATGACAAAAGGTGCGCAGAATATGTGATATTTAAAAAAGATTTTTTGAGTGTAACAAGGTAGTTAGAGATTTACTTTTAAACCAACAAAGATCATTCACACATCAGTGGACATAGTGGTTAGGGTGGGATTTGGGATCAGATTCTAAAGAAAAAAAAGGGAAAAGGAGTGGTGGAATAAAAAGGGGCAAATTTGGAGAAGGATTTGGGCAGGGAGTAGGGGAGTGAACTTGTGTTGACTTTCAACACGTGGGACTCCAGGCTAAATAAATCACAATCATGCCAAATGAGCTTTAACATCAGACCAAAATATACATATTCAACTCGATTCAAAAGGAAAAATTGTTTACCACTGGAGACATGCATCCTTGTGCAAACCATGCATCACGGTACTCACAAGTATTACTGAGTGGGTTTGTGGTTACCTGTTTCCTCAATGCTTTTCACTGACTCAAGGCTCTTGGGTTCAACGTCAGTGCTCTCCCGCTCTGGAGAAATAGCTTCGCTAGGAGTTTCCCCAAGAGATTTGGATCGAAACGGGGTTGGCTTGAGGCCACCCCTAAGATTACGGTTGGATTTAATCGGTGGGAGCACCAGAGGACCCAAGGAGGGTGGACGGGGTAGTTTAACAGGTGGGGGTCGTTTGGTTTTGGGGATTTCATTGGCTCGGGGGATGGTGGCTGATTTCTGAACTTCAGCAGCAGCAGAGTTTGATTTTTCAACCTTTATTGTAGAAGTTCTCTTGGAGGGGATAGGTGTAGTAGGGAGGGGTGGGGGGCTGGAGGAGGGGCGTGGATGATGGGTGATGTTTAATGGGGCTGATTTAGGCCTTTTTGGGGTGGGTTCGGGGTGGACCAACTCACTAGGTGTCTCTGTTGTCTTAATACCAAGGGTGTCATGGGTTGTGGTTGGCCGTTTTGATGGTCGCTGCAATAACAAACAAACATTTTAGTGTAACAAAGTTGGAAGACAAATGTAAACAATAGTCAATCTTGTTCATCAGAGTTGCAAAGGTCAAAAATATATTTTTTGTTCTGATTCATTAAAAAAATTGTATTGTGTTATTGCTGAAATATATTTCATACATTTCAAGTCCCTGCACCTTCCCCATGCCTTTGGAAAGATCTTCCTCATGAAATTCATAATACTTGTTTACTTAGTCAGTTCAAAACAACTTTTAAAACCCATTTATTCCAGTTCTGTTTTGCATAGGCTCTCATTGATCTTGAGTGATATATCCTACCATTTGTTAAGCGTTGCAGTACCTCATGAGTTAAAAAACACCATAAATGCCATTATTATTCTTTAAAACAAAAAGCGGTCTTCAAGCCCTTGACATTATTTAGAACTATTTTGAATGACATACATGTCCAGGTCGTGTTGTTGCTCGTCTTGCTCTTGGTGCAACTGAGATCCGATGTTTGGCTGCTGTATTCTCAAGAAGTTTGGTACTGCCTAGAAAGTCAAAGTTGTCCGGTGTTGTACTCTCTGGAAAAAACAAACAGAAAAAGAACAATTCTTTATAATACAAGAATACACAAAACATGCAACTAAGTAACAGAAGACTCCATCGTTAAGGTGTACATGTACATAATCACTCACAGTAGGTAAACCAACTAAGCCTGGCTATTCAACTTTAGCATGATGTTTCTATTTATGGTATTGGGGCAAAAGAGATGGAAGACTGCTTTTAAACATCCATGAGTGAAGCTCTTGAAAAATGTGCATAATGAATCATTTCAAGAAAGTACATGTAGGGGTAGCCCCTTCCAGGAAACAGTCCTGTCCATACGTGAGTTCAAATGCTAAATTAGGCTGTGCAATGAGTCTTGGGCATTGGGACATGCTAAAGTGTGCTATCTTCTTTTCTTCACATGTTAAAGCCAATGCATGAAGCTATCCAATGCTTCAAAAATGTTTGACTTCGCATAAGACTTGCACCGCCTAAACTTTGCAAAAGGTTACAGGGCTCATAATTTACACTAACTACAGTGAGGTCATTTTTAGCATTGAGCTAGTAAACTTATAAACAGACAGGTCCAGCGGTCTTGTGTTTTTCAATTAAATAATAATACCTCACTGTGTAATATCTTTTTAAGGATGTTCAAATGACTTAGAGTCTGATAAATGTCTTTCAATTCTGTATGATTGTTGTATGATTTGTGATTGAATTTTAACAACACAAGACCATTATTTCATTATTTTAACTTGACGTCATTGGCAGTAAATCTCATAGGATACAGACCAATAAGCCAAACGATATAACTCTTCTCTTAGTGCATTGGGCCAGGGCTCGATTTCACAAAGAGTTCAGACTGATCGTAACTGCAAATCCATCGCAGTTGCTCAGCAAAGAGTGATGTCACAATACAAATCGCTATGGTAATACTGATAACTCATCTTAAGATGAATCTTAGTGCTTTGTGAAATCGACCCCAGGTGTACCGTTCATCTACGTGTAAGTCCAAACATGTGGGTGTTGAGTAACCACAGAGAGGAATATTTTGGAGGATTCCGGATGGTCTCTTGTCAATTACACTGGTGGGTTCAGATTATATTGTATATCAAAGTGAGTACTGTAATACTTCTTCAAAATCAGACAAACCAATGAATAAGCAAACTAAGTTAAAGCAAACGCACTATTATGTCTTATTTGTTACTTTGTCAGATTTAGCCAAACGGAAAATACTGTGTTTCAACATTCTAACAAAAAATAAGTTCAGTAGATAGAGAAAAAATAAGAATTTTTGAACTTTCAACAAATTTTTGTTTCCGGTAATAGTCAGGGTAAAAATAAGAGCGGGGAAAAAAAAATCAAATTTTGTTTTAGTTTGTTCGGATACATTAAGTTTGACAATTCAATGGAATGAAATCCATTAACAGTTTAGAAAATGCTTGCTTGATACTGCACCACAGAGTGTACTAAACCCCAGACACACATCACACCAGTTCTACTGAAGGAACTGGCTAGTCTTTGTTATCTACATGTAGCTACATGGGAAGTAAGAACCATCAAACGCCAGCAGGACCTTCCACAACAACATGATAAAGAAAGGCTTACGCCCTCTTTGGTGAAATCTGTTTGTCTGCTCATGCTCTGTTAGGGCATTGTTTCCCCGCTTGATGAAAAACTTTTGTTTTGACTTTGCAACAATTTGAATGACAACTGTCCATCAGGTGACGTGTCTATCATTATTAACTAGTATCTCATTCAGGCCAGTCCCTGTAAGATGACCTTACAACAGGTTTTGTGCCTGCTGATTTCCTAAAAATATATGAGTATGTCATCATCATTTAACTGCAAAGGTTGTATTTGTAGATATGTAGGAATGCTAAACGGAGTCTGGGGAGAAGGGAGGGGGAGGGTGTGGGGTCAGGCAGGGGAGAGAGGTTAGGGTATGGAGGAACAAGGGTTAGGGGGTGAAAAGAGAACATCTTGCTTACCTGCTGGAGTCACCTGGACTTTAGTCTCCTCCTGCTGCTCCACCTCACGCTTCCTCTCCTCATGGGTCGCTGCCGAGAAACTCTTCTGCAATGGACAGTCATGAGGACATAAAAGTGGACATATAAACTCTTCTTCTGGCTCCTTAAATATATCTTCCTCAAAATACCAAACAGAATCAGCTGTTGGATGGTTGCCGTTCATTTTGTTTTGTTTATTCCTTACTGTAGTCTGAATGTATAAAGTTGGCTCACGCTTTGATTGGAAGCGTCATTCTTGTAGGACAGACATTACAAACAGCTGTTTACAAGTTTTGTCCACTTTTTTGGCACATGGTTTGATATCTTAGTAGTACAAGTCTGGGACGGAGTCCATGTATTACAATCCAGGGAAGGCTTGAGAAAGTAGAGGTTGTCTCAACGTGTAGTCTATTTACCCTTCATGTTTCACCCTCTTTTCCGCTGCCGTAGAAAGTCAGCATGACTCACTGCCATGTTTGACTGAGACCGCTTCCTGCCAATTAAACCCCAATGCTCAGGCATTTGTAAGGAGGAGTACCCCACCAAACTCACTGGGAACTTCTTAATTACAAGTGTACAAGATTTAACCTCAGACCATTTTTTAACACAGAAACATATAGAGGTGAGAGGAAGGTCATGATCGGATACCCAGTTCATTGCGTCATTTCCAATTATCTGAGTTCAATCATACAATGATGGATAATGTCTCCCCCCCCAAAAAAACCAAAAAAACAAAAACAGCAAGCCATAATTTTAACCTCCTCTAAAACAAGTATGTTATTTTGGGAATTCAACCGCCATCTTTTAGCTCATAACACCCCAAAAATATCTTTATGGAATATAATATCATTGGTTAAAGATAAACTCATGACTGGTGAAAAAGAAGTAGTTGGTTACTACAGTCTTTCAGCTTTTTTAGCAAGACCTTGCTCAGCAATAGAACCTGCCACGTGATGCGGCAATCTTGTTTTTTCTACCATTCAAGTCAATGTAATCCAAAGCGAGGCTGGAATGACAAAATAGTCTGGCCCTTCAAAGTAGGATGAGAATCAGGAGGTATTTCTGCTATTGCAAACATGTAACACGACAAAAGATAATAGCAGCATGTCAAAGGTTTTTCTACTATACATGAGTGGTTGTTTGCAAGTGTCTGAGGTAGAATTCCATGGTTTGCTGATCCCGGCAGGAAGTGAACCCACACAATTCTGTTCACTAAATCAAGTACAGCTGTATTTCTGTCGCTGAACCATATTCATAAGTTTCATATTGACCTCGCATTGGCCCCATTCCATGTTGCTGCTTCAAAAAAGCAAAGTATTAAAGCCTGGAATTACATGGAGTTTTTCACTCTGCAAATCAAAAGTTAGTTTTTATCAGTACCACAGAAAATAATTTATTTTAGTTTCCAGGAACCACAATTAAATATAACATTATTAATTGTAACCATTCACAACCCTGTTCAAAGTTCAACTGCATGTTTTGTTTGATTCTGTTGGACTGAGGACTGCACTAGTAGTATACTGATTATGCTTTAACATGGGATCAAGTATACCACCATGATCAGAGTCCAACAGTTTGGGTGTTGAGTTACTGAGATAAGGTTAATGGAAAAATATCAAGATTAATAGAACACTACTGGCAGAGACTAAAGAAGACAGTGTTCATATGTGTGTTTTGTTCACTAATCATTATATTGCAATAGCCAATTACAGCAGCACTTGATAAACAGCAAAACAATTTGCACATTGATCAGGTTTATGAGTTCCTGCAAAGCTAGAAAAATTGCATCACCATCTTCTTCTTTTTACACAGTGGTAGAAGCAAGATTTGAAACTAGTATGTCAAAAGGCAACCCATATGAACAAAGTCACATCATCTGGTCTTATCTCTGCAGAGATTTGCCTTTTGTAGCCCAAAACATTGCACAAACCTTGTGTTAAAGCAAGGATGTTATAATCAGAATGCATTCATGTAAAACAAAACACAAGCTCAAATGCCAGTGGTTAATAAATTGCATAATCAGGTCATTCTGCCCAATAGATGTCAGCACTCTTTAAAAGTACTACCCCAGATAGAACTTGCAAGCACCCTTTGTGACACCAGAGTGAACGAAACCCCACACCATGTTATAAAAAATACGTGAGAAAAAGAACACAGCAAAAAAAGTGTACTTTTGCAAGAAATTCTGCTCAATGTTAGTGAAATTAAGTAGCGGGTGAATAATTCCCACGGAACACCGCTTGAAAATATGGCATTACCCATCTCTTTTTACTGCTGGGATGTTTGTAAGGACGTGCCGAGAGCTAAAAAGTAAATATAAAATAAACATGCAACACAAATATACAATAAGTAAGATACATGGTACATGTAATGTCATCTGCAAAGTGACCGAGTGGTCCAGTGACAGAGTTTGCCTTAGAGTTTTTCAGTGACTAGTCAGCGGAACTAATTTGTCATTTGTATGGGACTTAGAAATTGAAGCCATGTTTAAACAATCTGTGCATGCAGTGGGCCATGTGTAGCTTTGAAGACCAATGGACTGGCCAAATGGACAACTTGGCCAGACTTAGTGCACTGCTAAGTGCGAGCAAGCACAATAGACCTTACTCGTTGACATTGCCCGCCACCATCTTAGAGGTAAAATGATCATGAAATAATGGAAACCAGAAGCTTAGTGGGCACAGCACACACACAACTGGCTCATGAGCAACCTCTTTTGACTTCTACATGAGGGTACCCCACTGCAGTGACAACAGGTCTAATGCACTTTGTCCAAAAGCTTTGGCTCTGGCTCCAGCTTACATGTAGGTTCCATCTTTCTGTATGAAGATGGCACATGTCTTCAACAATGGAGTATAAGCCACAGCCAAGGTTTGGAAAAAGGCCTATCTATGTCTTAGTGTCTTTTGAACACACCGCCAGACATGCCAGACCTGCTGTTCAGAAGTATTGTAACCAGTTAAATTTATGACTTGACAGTTAAATTTATGTGCACGTTTTGGGGTTTCCAATTTTACAGTAGGTTCCAGATCCTACCAAATGCTTTGGTGTACCATATTGAAGTTTGATTGAAAATAAAGAATATGGGTTCAAATCTTAGCCTTACTGGCTCCTTTCCCATTCACAGTATTTTTCCCCGCTGTAGTCTAAGTATAGGTATGACCACAGAGTTCAAAGTCATCATCGTTACCGTGCAGGTGGACACTTGTCACTGCCATTCTTAAATTAGACTTATTACTCACTCATTAACTTCAAGATGACCTCTTCATCTGAGGTCATGAAAAGCTTTTACCATGGGAAGTAAGCAAGGTGCTTTGCTTTTGTTTGTTTGATGTTTTCTTTTCAATCAACAACCAGCAACACCTCTCAATACTTGCGCAATCGAGAAAATAACAAAAGTGCTGTACACCAAATATTGATTGTTATGAGGCTGGCGAAAAATCAATGCTGATGGAAATATAAAGCACCATTTGACATCAATGAAGCAAGTACTGTAAGAATGGCCTAATGACATGGCCCGGCTTACCATGGGTTACTGTATATGCAGCCAACTGAATTCAGCCTCTGCGGGTGCTGTGTGGGTCACATTTAGTGGCAAGTTGTGCCACAAAATTGGTTGAAAAAACATGAACTTTTGCTGTAAATTCACACAAGTATCCCTTTTTGATGACATGGTCAACTTTGCAATCATGTTAAAGCCAAGGAGATGAAATGCCTTTATGGGTCAATAAGGTAAAAATGTTAGGAATCTACCCACCTCATCATCTTTACTAATTCCACCACTCTGTCTCTTTTTGCTGTCTCTGGGGGAAGGCTTGGGCTCTGGTGGTTTAGGTTCTGGTGTCTTGTGAATAGAGCCCTGGTCTGGACCACCAGACCGGCGTTTAAGTCTGTTGTTCAGCTCACTCTGTGTTAATAGGTGGTTATAGGCAAATGAATTTGACATGAAACCTTTGTTTTACTCAATGCACAATTTAGCTCATTTCATTCTTAGTGCTGAATCATCCCCAAAAGTTACAAGGCTAACAAAAAAAAGGATAACTGAAGTGAAGAAAGTATACATGTAACGCCAAACAACATAATGTTTCCTTTTACTCCACCCAACCTAGGAAAACAACACAGAATCTTTACATTTTTATTTAAAAACAAAGTAAAAATAACAGCGTAAGTGCTGACCCTGAGCTCATGCTTTGTGTCCATCGTCCTGAATTTGTATTTTTTAAGTTTGCAAAGGAGTCTTAAACTACAATAACTCTGAGCCCTCCAATCACAGTTCTCTTTTCAGAAGAACCAATCAGAGCAGTGAATGACTCTACACTGAAACCTCTGAATCCTTATAAATAGTCCAGCATGTCTTACACTCTTCAGTCTCCTGACGATGACTAGAGCAAGCTAGTCCAAACGTTGAGACCAAAAGAACTCACTCCGCGGCAGTGCAGTTAATTACGAGAAGTCCCCCCGATCCACAAAGCTAAAGTAGTAGTCCAGGCCGATTTCCTACCTCCCGCCCAGGTAGTAGTTAATAAGCAGGACAGCTCTTTTCAGAACTGAAAAGTCTCCCGAATTCCCAAAAAACCTACTCCGCGGTAGTAGAATAAATAGCAAGACAAGTTCTCTAAAGAACAAATCTACACAGCAAGTAGATATTTTTACACATGGTGTTACGGCAAACCGAATATATACTGATACCTCACCATGCAATGCCTCAAAACCCATATAGTCTTAAACTAATCCACCAGTGAATACACTTTACTAATAGGTACTAACATTTACAACCATTAGTCCACCGTAATATTCGCTCAAACATTCAGGGCAAAATAAAACGATTTTGCCAATTTGCCCACTCTATTTTTTTCCCATTGTAATAGAAAGCACAACAGCCTAAAAAAGGAGGGTAAAAACTTACAGTAAATGCATTTGAGATATTCATCTCAGCTGAGGTTCGTACTTGGTCCTTAGTTGGGGCTGGTTTATCTGGACTGAAGACACTGTCTTCAGACACACTGATGCCCTTGGATAGGCTGGGTGGTAGAAGACCTGGTGACAAACTCAGATTCCTGCAAACAGAAAAGAGACAAAATATAATATTATGATTTGAAATCCCATTTGCTGTATATGAACATGATACCATAACAAACAAAAAAACTACTGCTGTGCCATTTTGGGGTAAACTTGTCGACGTTTTTGTCTGTGCAGAGTTTACTGACCCCAAAATGGCTGACAGTGTAACTGTGAGAAGTATCAGGTAGTTCATATACACTGCATGACTACTCAGTTACTCACTCTCTAGATACCATGTACATAAATTAACTTTGGTAGTTCATACAGTGTAACATACATGCATAGTCTCTGAGCATTGAGTATCTACACACCAACTTTGTCCTCACATTTCTTTCACATCTTCACCCTGCCAAACAATGCAGCCTAGAAAAAGCGATGTAGATCTACGTGTGCAATCAGAATACAGCACGTATGAACCAGCCTTCTGCCATGTCTGCTCATGGAAATATCAAGGTTGTTTTTAAAAATACGATAAAATAAAAAAGATCCATTTGAAAACAAACTGAGGTGTGAACGTTGTTATAGCAGAAAGCATCTATTTACAACAGGTGCACAGCCTACGCAAACTCACAAACAAAATATCAGACTGGCAATGTCAATAGAAACAGTTTTATTCCTCTCTTTTAAAAAGGTATATGAAGCAAACTGATCGAATAAGAACACCACCATTCTATTCAGACGAGATTTCATCACATGATGTCACGGCAAACCTTAATGTACAAGTCCTGATCCACAGCAGGATGCAGCATGGAGTCTGATATATCCCTGAAGAGGATCAGAACAATCCAAGCAGAAACAGCTACCTTTTTAAGAGCCACTACAACTCATGAAGAGGAACTTATGTTACAAAATCAAACCTCTCTAGATATTCCACAATGACAAATGAAAGTACATGAGTATCGTACATAAAAAACCACCCAATATCACACACAAAAAAAACATTTGTATTGTGATGTCCTTTATACTGTACACAGATACACCGCCCAAGAATATCCAAACAAACAATTTTCAGGAGTCAATCAGCTTATCATCTCTGGAATACAGGTACATAGAATGAGAAAACTGTGGATACATACAGTTATCTGCCTCGAAATGATACAGAACTTGACAACTGCTAGCGACAACAAAAACCCTTGCCTACTAAACCACACTACGTAACATACATCTGAAGTACTAGGGAAGAAGAAAGAAAGCTTTCCAGTCAGTCAGCGATGTTGGTAAAGGACAAAGTCCAATATTTTGCCTCTTGCATGTGGATACAATCGTTTCACCTCTGCTCTTAAATCTACATAAACTGGATACATGGTACACATTGACGTTGGCATAAATTGCAAAAAACAAATGTAACAGCATCCACACAAAAGTGTCTGTCTCTTAAAAATCGGTTAAAGGAAAATCACAAACAGGTACATTATTTTCTGCCACCCTCTCTGTAGTTTTTCCTGTATGCAAAAGATGCAAGAACAATAATGAGTACTGAATTTCATTATACAAACAAGGGGCCATGTAACCTTGGTTTGAATTTTATATACAGTATGTACATATAGTTAATATCGATTGATTTGATTTGATTTGATTTGATTTCTTGATTTATTCCAAAAGGAACATACCCCATTACCCTGGGGAAGGGTTGCAAAAATATTTAAAATTATATAAGTTGCAGTTTACATCATGATGTAGGAGTTAGCAAAAGCATCAACGTTAAACTCATTTTTTGGAACATTGATTTCCTTTAACTTAGCAGACAAACAAATATACTTGGCTAAGCAATATACACTACTTTTTTCCTGAGAGGTCAATAAAACAAATTATTTGTCTCTTTTCAATAATACTGAAATATTATACCATGTCCAAATTAGTGGCTTTGGCCAGATCAATAAATAATAACAAAAATAACAAATGTACATGTACGATTATAAACCGCCTTTCATTCCTGACCAGATCTCAAGACACTGTGCACAATGTATAAACAAAACAGCACCAAAAGAAAAGAAAGAAATAATCATAAGAGCACAATGAAATAAAAACTTGAAATGAAAGTCCTATTCTTCAATGTTGACATTGCATCCTATTGCCGGCCATAGCTGCAGTCAAAGTGACTTCATTCAGATGCAGCCCAACTAACAATGTCACTAAACTAAAGACTGAGAAAAAGTCGGGTCTCTTTTTATGATGTGAGAATTACAACTACTGTACATGAATGTTACTAAGACAGGGAACATACATGTAACAAAGATTGTCAGTGAAGGGCAATTCCATGACTGACTGGCATTACAATTATAAATCACAAGTAATGAACCAAGGGATCCCCACATGAAACTAGAAATGTAACCCATGCATGTAGGCCTAAAGATACACCCAGAATGTGAAAGGAAAAATGAAGAAAATTGCGGTTTTAGATGTGGGAAGAAAATCTTATAACAATCAGTTAGAGACTGAAAACCCAATCCACAAGTGAAGCTACGGTCAGACGTAGAATTTGAACCCGGGACCACTGAGGTGAAAGGCCGTCTGAAGATACCACTATAAAGCCAACCCTGATTCTTGAGTACCCTAAAGTATCCTCTTTTTAACCCTACACGTTAACTCTCCAACTTCTTACCCTTCTGCACCCTCTTCGTCAGTGTCCACCTGATGTAACTCCCCTACAGACTTGGACTTAGCCCCAAGGCTATCCTCTGACTCGCCTTCTTCCTTGTCCAGTCGTTTCTTCTTGAAGAAGTTGCGTAATGACTTCCAAGGCTTGAACTTCTTCTTCTTGGCACTGCCGTGGTCTTCTGATTGATTGCCTTGACAAATGAATAATAACAATAATAATCAGTATTTTTTATAGAATTTGAGCTGGTCTCTCTTTACTCAGAGGTCTAGTGTTTTCGACATCTGCTCTAAAACACAGACACAGATGAGTAATCTTTGTTAATCACACATCCAATTAATAGACTGCATCATAAATTTTGATAAGCCTATCACATTTGCATTCTACATGGTTACAAATTAACAATTTTACAAAGCGTACGGTATTAATTTCTTATGTACTCTAAAATATGAGTTATTTTGACTTCTTTAATAAAAGTATTGCCATTTGGGAGTGAAATTTCTTTATACCAATTTTCTTTAAACCCAAATAAAAAAATTCCTTACAATCTTTACAACTTTTGCTCAAAAAAGTCAGGAGGAAGTGGCCATCAGGAATCACCTCAGAGTGCATCACAGAGCATGTACAAACAACCTTTTTCCAGGGTCCTTGGGTGGGCCCCGGACCCCCCAATGTAAAGGGCTTTGTGCTTGCACTGATCCCCTCCCCATGCCAACCTTTAATTTTCAGAGGTTGGAGAACACAAAGCCCATGTTTGATATTTTCATGAAAAATAAAAATAGTTTCAAACAGGAAGGTTGTTAACTTTTGACAAGCCCACTGGGCCAAAGAAGCACGTTCGACTAGCTTTTAGCACCTGTGTCTACTCAAACAGCCCGGTTTGGCTAAATCAAGCTCAGCTCACGTCCTCTTGTCAGTTCTGTGATATGAGACCAGCCCTGCTCTACAAACCCCATGACAAGGACAGAGTACTACATGTACATATGTCATTTAACTTTTGAGTACTTTCAAATTTTACAATACACCAGCTTTCAAATGATCATGCATTGGTTGTGGCCCATAAAAGGACCATTGACACACGGTGCAATCACACGTGTATTGAAATTGCTGGCACAATGTCCGATCAGTAAAAGACCATCAATTTTGTAGGTCAAGCAAACAGACTACAGTAGATACTCATTGCCTCTAGTAGGCCTATACATGCATTCACACGCATCACACACTTTAAAGGGAAAGTGCATCATTGGGTTTTTTGAATAGAAATTTAATTCCATCCACCAGTCTTCAACAAACACACCATCAAACCAACTTGGGAAAATTTCATCATAGTAGAATAAACATAAAACAGTTAAATGTTTTGTTAGGGATTCAGTGTTATACATCAGGCATGCAACTGTAACTTCACCAAAAAAGAGGAAATTACAAAATTTCAATGATTTTGTACAGTATTTTTCAATTTTGAATGGTAAAACTGAGAATAAAAAAGAGGAAATCAGCTGATCCGAGGAAAAGTTGCATGCCTGACATATGGACATGTAGTTGCAGCAATACAATTAATTTAAAAAAAGCAATAAAGTGATTTCAGAGTTTTCAAAGTTAAAATGCCATTTTCTTGACTTTGGCAGTGTTTCAGATTTTCAGACAAAAACATAATTCTGGAGAATTGTTACTGATATCACAGATACAGTACATGTATGAACTTTATAATCAGTGAGCATTGAAAGCTTTGATGACATGTATTATATTAAATGCATCAGACAGTGACTGTGTTTTCCAGAGACAGGATCATAAGGTCAATTATGTTATTCCATGATCGAAAACAAACAATGATAAACAAACATTTCACAAAACAAGCCAAAAACATAATTTCCAAGTATAATTCCACTATAATGCTGAATGTTGTTTAAATGCTAAGTACTTGGCTTACTATGCACACTCATTTACATGATTGCAAACAAATCTAAATCAATACATCTGGTGGAAGGCACTACCAATAACCAATAACTAGAATAATCAGACAACACCAAATGTAACTGTAATTAAACAAGTGCAATCTTTCTGCTAGAAACAACTTACAGGACAAGTTCTGACTGGTTATCCACCTGCTTAACTCACTCCACACAATAAGGCAAACAATACATCACCAGTGTTGTCTAGAGACAGACAGAGCGCAAGAGACTGAGGTCACTACTGTCAGTGAAGCAACACAGTGAAGACACAGAGCAGGCAGTTACTGATTACATGTACCTCATTCAAAAGGGGGTGTTGTCTCCTTTAACCAAAATTCACAATGGGGCCCCTTGCCTAACCTGAGCAGGAAACCAGCTCAAACGCTAAGGCTCTGTGTGCCTTCACACAACCATGTAATCATATTTACCTGGGATTAGTAGAGCAGAGATGAGATTAGGAGCTCTGCTTGCTCAAAGGATGAGTATTGCATTGTTAAGGCCATGACACAGAAAAATTACGTATGTGGTCTCTACGTAGTATGAGTCAACATCAGAAAAGGGCTGGACTCACTATTTTTTTGAATCCAGTCTCTGAAAGTATTATTATTACTTTATTTTTTTCAGAAGGTAAGGCTTTGGGGCTATGGGACAATTGTCAATAGCTTATTATCATGACACTGCCTGGTTTTCAATGGAAACTGTTTGTTTAGCTGCATTCCCCCCTCCTTTTAAGGTTGTTGAATACTGTAAACAAACAACCAATAATGACATAAAGAACCCCAAAATTACACATTTTGAATAAAGAAAATCACAAATCATTTTACACACTTAAATTTCTTTAGATTGCACAGCAGAACTATACAAGACAATATGAAAAACATTCTTATGATTGGGGCACCACACCCTCTTGATAAACTTGTACAATTCTGCCCCCATTCCTACATCCACATATATGTTGTTATAAAATGATCTGGAAAGAATCTAGCAATGTATTTAAACAAATTCAACATTCTACTCTGATTTTGAATCCTGCAAAAATGTGTAGCCCTCCAAAAGAAGAAAGATCATGTAAATATAAAGTAAGTGAACAACAAGTGCATATATAAAATACATACTGGTGTGCATCATACATAAGATTTGCTCTACTTTTGCGTGGAAAAAGAAAGGAAAAGAAAAGAAAAGATGGCACTCAAAAAAGAAGGGAAAAACATGTCCATGATTCGATTATTGTTTTAAAAAACAAACAATTGTGCCCAGCATTTGTTGGCATTATAAACAATTTGTTTTTGTGTTGTCATGGGTGTGTAGTAACTATGCGAGCAAACATGTACGTGACAACTTGAATACAGATAGCCATAAATGGAGGTGATAATAAAAAAACATTTGCATAGTACTCAGAAGATTGTTGGTGTAGTAACAGTTGTATGAGTTAGAGTGATAAAATTTGTCCATGTTTTCAACATGGGATTAAGCCAAACCTTCCAATCAAACAAGAACTGACCAAGAAAAGTCAACAACATCTGAAGTACAACACATGCAACTCAGTTGTTCAGGCTGTAGTATTGTGAGCTCTTGTTGGTCACACAAGTTGAATGTAATTTGTTAGCACCACAAAATGCCTTGATTTAGATGAGCAGACAAAATGGCTATGATGGGACAGTTAACCAAAGTAAGTTTAAAATTCATCTTATTTTACTACACACTATATTAGGGTTACACTAGGTAAAGTACCAAGGCATGGCATGGTGATTTGTGATGTTTAGCATTAAAGATCGATTCACTGGATAAGTTTTTTAAGATCAGTCTCAGCTCTTTGTTTTAGAATTGACACAAGCCTAGAAGGACATTGTCTTATGTAGGTTCTCACTCAAAATATTTTCATTGTTGTTTTCAGATGGAAACCTGTAGGTAAGTCATTGTAAGTCATTGTAAGTCATTGTAAGTCATTGTAAGTCATTGTAAGTCATTGCATCACACTCGTGCGTACCTGCTGCACACCGGCTCCAAAGAATGTACAGGCCTACATGTACATTTGTGTGTAATTTTACCCCATACTTCACTCTTTTTATTATTCAAAAGCATTTCCCATGACAGAAACTTTTCATTCTGAGAAGACCATAGTGTCTAAAGAATGTATGTCAAAGCAAAGTCCAACTATTAAAAATTTTCGTGCTAAATGATCAACTTCGAAAAACTAGCTGAATGCAATTGGTAATCAGTGGAGCCAGTTTGGGTAAAGTGGGTGAGGCTTACAGCGGAATTACATCACACAGACAGGATTGTACCTTCCTCAGGCCTTGTACACTTGGCTCTCAAAGGGCAGGGAGTTTTCCTATCTTGTTAAAGGTCACCTCTCATACAAGGGAAATGTAATTTCTACTGAAACATTACAAAGGGCACCAATATGGCCATGCCCTCCAAAAGATGAAATTCCACACCTGCCTTAAAGGTATTATACACTTTTGGTAACAGCTCAAAATCAGTGTCCAGATTTTGTGTGATTAAACATATGTATGAACAAACAAACCTGTGAAAGTTTTAGCTCAATTGGTCATCGAGGTCACGAGAAAATAGTGAAAAGAGATCTTATGTGTTTTCTGTTTTTTCAAATTATCGCGCGCGATAATTACTATTGTTTTACTCGTTTCTCAGAAACGATAGCATTTTAGGCAGAAATATTTTAAGGAACCCTTTCTACCATTTACTTTAAATCATGTAAGTTATGTGTGAATCTGTGAACACTGTGTTTTTCGATCTTACCAATAGTGTACAGGGCCTTTAAGATAGGTTATTCAATAATTAGGACTGGTGAACTTTGCAAGGCTCAGTGGAATGTGTATAAAGCAACTGGCGAAGACCAACAAACTCTGCTTAGGTCAATCTACCAGTAACTAAACTAATTGAGAAACCGATTGACCAATGAACATATCTGAATAAAATGTCAATGTTGCCTTTACATGGATTACTATACAAGTAACCTTTAGGGTTCTTTATACAGTGTTAACATTACACTGTTAGTTACAAGAATATTGTTCTCATGTGTGAATAGATAACACGGATACTATTGAATACTGTATGAAAGTAATTCCCTTTCATCCATCTCTGACAAACTCTTTGACCTGAAATTCAATGACCGAAACAATTTCAAAGAGCTACATGAAAATGAAACATTCAACAGAAACATTTCATGGTGTTTTTCAGAGTACATCTCTTTTTTTTACTCGGTCTTTATACTTTTATTATGATGATTGGAATAGTACATGCATAATATATAATAATAATAATAATGTTGAACATTTCTAGTGCGCCAGAACTCTGCTAATACACAATGACACAAGACAACCAAAAAGTTTGTAGGCTATTGTTTCCGAAATAAATATGTTTTGAGATGAGTTTTGAATTTGGAACAAGCATCTGCTTTATATGCTTATAGCATTAGTGATTTTTTTAAACAGAATTCAGTAGTCACCTTCTTGTTAGTTTTTAAAATCTGCCATCTTGAAACCAAGCCCTAACTTGCCAAAAAAACGGTTTTTACAGTTTGGTTGATATTACCTTGTGCAGAATCCAATTCCCGATAACAATTCACCAGTTACTGCAAAGCTCAATCATGTTTCAGGTTGAAGGTTGCCAAAACGTGACCCTTGAAAATACACCAACTTAAAAATAATGCAAATTACCTGAATCCAGTTCATCCTCTTCACTCTCTCGTAATCCCTCCTGTGGGTCCACATCCTGAGGACCAGTGCCATCAGCTCTCACGTCTCCTGCAACATCCGTATGGCTTACCTCAGCGGCAGCCATGTTATATAACAGTTCCCAAGAGCCGGAAGCGTGGTGTCTTGACCAATCGTTATTGGAGTCTTGATCGTTGTCTCGCAGTCTCACCAACTCTGGGTACTCCGGGGTAAATTCATCCGCATCGAGAATTGTCCATTCCGGTTCAATCTCGTCAGTTCCCTCGTCTAAAAGTGAGTTGGACTTCTCTCGTACGGTCTCTACTTTACAAGTGTCATCTTCCTGGACCTCCTGAGACGAACTAACCAATGGGATGGTTTCTTCTTGTATATTCTGGGCGACCAAGATTTCTTTGTCTTTGTTCCCAATTGGTTGGGATGGCGTACTGTGATTCCCTTGCGGTGTTGACGTGGGCAGCTTCTTGATCACAGGATCTGGTTGAACATCAACGAAATGTACCCGTATGTACGTATCATCCTTCACTGCTGAATCTGTTAATCCTGCTGACACAAGAAACAAAAGCCAAACAAAACAACTTTGAGAAAGAATTTCACTGTTTTCACTTTCAGACAGTGGTCAAACAACCCAGTGTGTAATAAGACAACTTAAAAAAACACTATGTCCAACGTTTGCATCAAATTTGAATACTTTCATTTTCAGAGAGCCATCTTTCTACAAAGAGATAAAATCTTGACTTAAATTGTCCTCCAGCAACATATCTTTGATTATCCTCATAATACGACATACATGTAGCTACTGTTCGTAATGACAAATCAGTTAACCATTCCCTTAGGGAAGTTGTGTAGTTAGAGCTAACCCTCTGACGGTTGACTGCAATCAAAGAAACTTTCCAACAGAATCATCAATTTGATTTGACCCCTAGTCTCATTTATAGCTCTCCCTAGAAAATACTCACCAAGGAAAGACTGAGTAGTTTGACAATGTAAATGTAACCATCTCCTTCAGGAAATGTGTTGGCTCTCAGAAGAACCGAGGCTGCGATACCTCAATGTTTCAAAAAGTGAGCTCTGCAAATCTTTAGGAGAATTGACTGTCTCCAGAGCACATAGTTCCAAGTGTTGAATTTGTATCTCAACCCCAGTTCTTCTAAGATCTAACAGTTTATGAAAGAGTTTTAATTTACATGGCTGTTACCCATAAACCTACTCAGTTCATACTTCCTAGCCTCGTGCAATCTTCAGTTCTTGACCTACTGAAGAGGTTTGGGTAGACAGGAGCTCAGACCAATCCAAACATGAAAGCATTCAGAGAGTAGCCAAATCATGTTTGAATATTCATCTTTGATCCGTTACACCCAGGTTTTCACTTAATGATGTACATTAAATGATTTCCAGGAGTGACACACACCTGTTCCGGTTCCTGTCACTTCCTGTTAGGTTTAAACCAAGTATGGACAAGACCTAAACATGTTGTTGGGAAATTTTGTAAATGTCACGTGTGAATTACTAATGACACGGCACACTGACAAGGGGTCAAAAGTTACAAAGATCTCCAGTTTGCATTCATCTTCTTCATGTTTAAAGAAATCTATTATTTTAAGAATAAAACACAGTTCTACTGAAGGTTTTGAAAATTGATTGATGAAACTAACGACTTTCCGTTTGAGAAAAGTGCATGAACTTTCCCTTAGACAAGCTGCCTTTAGTCAGAACTAGCAGAGAAGATTGCGTTCTTCAAATATTTTGGACTTGAGTCGGTAGAACTGTTTAAACAGTATAAAGTCACAAGTCCCATTTAAACATTTAGGAAAATAAAGGTAGTTGCCCAACACTACCCTTTGTTGTGACATGTAAGTGAATGGAATTCAGCTTAAAGGAACATTACAGAATTGTTTTTTGCTAACAAAACAGTTGCTTGCAGTGTAAGCACTTTATGTAATCCACCATATACATAAACTGACAAACCTGTAGAAGTTTGAGATCGATCGGCCATCTGGGTCACGAGAAACTAGTGAAAAACCGATTACACATTTGCATGAAATCATATAGATTCAACAAATGAATAAAACGCTCACTGAGCGATAAACTCCAATCGAAAAATTAGTTTATTCATTTCTCATCAAATATGGCATTTCACTCAGACAGAAATATTTCAAGGGATGTTTTCTACTATCATCATCATTAGACTGTGTAAGTTTTATGTAAATCTGTGATCAAAAAGTATATTTTACAACTTTTTTCTTACCAATTCTGTAATGTCCCTCTAAGTTTATATTGGAGTCTGACTTCTATTAATTGTGAAAAAAAGAAGAAGATTGCAACACCAATTTTCTAAAGTATTAGTGCGGGCAAACTTTTACAACATGGACATCTGATCAATATGTAAATTAGGTCTGATGTTTGCCGAGCGCTGTGTGTAATTGTCTATAATTACATATCCTAAACTAGTAGACGAGCCACCAAATAAGGAAACACGTTTGACATAGACCCTACAATCCCTACTGACCTACACTAAGCATACAAAACTACAATCAGATGTAGGCAATGTTGGAATCGGTGGCTTCTACAGTGTCTTATGACCCAATTCACCTAATGTCCTCACCACAATAAATCTTGGTTCAATTTAACTGATTGAATTCAGTTAAAAAAACTCTATTCATCCTAAATTAGACAATTAGGGCCCATTTCCTTTTGTGTTTGGTGTAACTCTTAAGGCAATGCTCCTACACATGTACGTTTACAAGCTCACCATATTATGACAATTAAAACATGAGGGGGTCAATACATCAATGCATTCAGATGTCTTGTACTTGTCAGTATATTCTGTTGATTTGTTCACTGATTCCTAATCTATTGGTTGAACAAAGCACTCTGCTCCATATAAGTGTACCAATGACTGTAAGTGTTTGGGTTGGCCATTCTCATGCCCTTAGTATCATCGTTTGAACAATACTATGCAAGTCTAGACACCAGAGTACACACATTAAAACAAGACCTGATGACTAGCTAGCTGCTTCCTGCAGCAAAATCCTTGAGTTGCAACTGTGTACATGTCTCTTGGTTGAAGAAAAAAAAAAAAAAAACATAAAAAGACTTAAGATTGGTTCAATCTATGCAATTGAAAGGGAAATAGAATTTACTGCTTGGCATGGAAGGAGAATACAGTGAAAATCCTTCAAAGTATAGTTAAAGTTTCGCAAAATTGTAACACAGTCAAGCAACATTGTAATTGCGAAAAAAAAACCACCAAAACACTATGGCCAACCACACTTAACTTTGCAGTGTTTTCTAGGGCATTAATAGTAAAGAAAAAAGAGGAATCAGCTGATCAGCTGAAAAGTTGCATGACTGGTAACAATACACTGAGCAAGTCTCCAATAAGAATTTGACTTTTTGCATCTGTTAAACTGCACAGGCTTGTTTTCTTCATACAATAATGTACTTGAACGTGGGAACTGAAGGTTCTTAAAAAGTTTGAAAATGTAATGACATTCAAGAACATAACACATGAATGTCCTCGATGCTGAAATTACAGTATTTCCTCTTGAAATTACCAATCTAAGAAAGTGCTTTGAGGTAAAATACAAACAATTTTAATTTTGATTTTGAAACAAAATAAAAATCAACCACAACAACAAAACAGGAGATTATTCAAATAAAGAAGACAAGGCTACATAAACTGAAAAGAAATTGCTTGTGACAATAAACTGCACAATTGTACATTTTGCAGGGTTCTAAACACAAGCTGGTATAAAAAATCAGGTCGATATGCGCTAAATGTAGGCCGATATGCAAAAAACAGATCAATAGGCCCCTATAAATAATTACAATGATTTGGCCAAACTTTCAAAATTTGGGTCCAGAATAACTCCCTAGTTTTGAAAAAACCTGGGGAGAACACTGCTTTGCACATAAAATGTATTGTCACATTGCTCAGCATAAATTATGCATTCAAATTACTTGCAATATAATCATCTCCACCCTCATCTACAACAAACAAAAATCAATACATCCAATAATCCAATCCCTGAAACTATGCATCCAATACAAAGACCCTTCCACAAATACCAATCGTCTGACATAACCAACATGACCAAATCAATAACACTGCATTCCTGTACATCAAATTTGCCACCCATTTTTCTTTTTTTAATCCCTCATAAAGTATTATGTATAGCTGAATTTATTTTCGCGAAGATCTTACGTAAAGCAAAATAACAGAACTTAAATAAATAAAGAGTTTATTTTTAAAGTTTAGCCGTGCCTTAATGACAAGCATCCCCTGAAAAGCAACATCAAAAGTTTGTTTTTCTACATTTGTATGAGAGTTTTCTCGTCTCAGCTCCCATCATTTCTTTTTTCTCATAGCCCTCACTTTGAAAGAGCCTTTTTAAGGTCATGTGATGAAAAACCATCATAAACAAATAAATGAAGAAAAAAAAATAGTAGAAGAGTGAAACCATACAGGAACAAGCAGTATAATCCAAAAATAATAATAATTATTATTTTTTAAGAATGTTAAGTCTTGACTACCTTCAAACATGAGAAAAAAAAATCATTGAAAAATGAGCTTTTAGTCATCAAGAGTTCTTTCTGTTGACCTTTTCCACTCTTACTTTCAAAATAACTTAATAAAACCTCAGTTCTGTACATAAGCGACTGAAAAACAGAGAACATGTACATGTTTACCAGATGGACATTATGTACTATTTCAAGTAAATTTCTAAGAAATTAATTTGATCATACCAGTCCACACAATGCGCCCTACATGTTACAGTTTAATGCTCCATGATATTCACAAAGTCCCTCTATTTCTGGAGGAATCAATGCAACAATGCATAAACCCTCCATGTATGTATGTACACATGATACATGAAAAGAAATCTAAGACATGTCTACATACATGTGTACATGAATCACAATAAGCCCATCATGTTGCATAATCCCCACATGCTTCTTGTACATCCTGTACTTCCTTACCTCTATTCCGGGGCTTTTCAGCACGGAAACATGATGATAACCTTCTACGCATCATCTTGTATGAATTTCCAAGATCACAGACGTATTAAGCGTTCCACATTAATAAAAGTTGCAACTTAAGAAGTCCCAATTCGCTGGTTTTAACGTTAAACACGCCTAGTGATGGAAAGCAACGTTTAGAGTTTATTCCAAATCATATGCTTGTTGTGTTACACACTACACTGAAGCAAATGCACACTCCCAGGTGTTGCTTTAATGGGATTTCACAAAATGACAGCTGGGCACCGGACTAAAGCACAATCTCTGTATCAGAAGTAGATCGGAACAGAAACATTGGTTGATAGAAGCGTTGGACAGCTCAGCCTAGTAAAATTTAGCAATGATGGATCGTGCAACTGCAGACGTCACTTACGACAGGAAACCCTGGGATGACTAACCAGTGAAAACTTAAGGAGCAGCTTTCAAACAAAAGTTTGACATTTTTGTTGTGAGTTTCCAATACAATTAATATGAAACCAATAAAAATGCAGGATAATCAGACACATTTATAGTATCTCTTCCAGGTATTGGAACAGCGAATCCTATTTTTGTTGTTGACTACTTATCTTTTTTGTACTTGTATCGGGCTGATGGAGGAAATCACTTTATCATCAGATTAAAGGATTACTACATGTATAAAAGGTTCTCAGCTCAACCTAAAGTTAAGTCATGTGACCGTACACCCTCATAACTGTAAATAGACTGTGCAAGTCTGGCAGGTTTTCAAACATTTTTAGGAACCATAAAATGTTAATTAATTTCCAGCACACATTCCTGCAAAATGTGATTGAATCTTGCACTTAAACTAACTACTGTGACTCTTGCACCAAGTCTATCAACCTGACATTAGTAAATTAAAACACATATTGTATGTAAAGTTGAGAAGCAAGAATAAGTTGTCCTCAGACTTTGCTCTACCTGCAGTTTTAAAATTCTAAATGAGTACCCGTACTACATACGTGCCAACAAAACAAAAATTGTTAGTAGTACATAGCAACTGCAAACCGCCCACAGTGGCTGCAAATGGCTGCAAAATCTGACATATTTTTATGTCCTTCCACTCAACCAAAAAGTCTTGACCTGAATGATCATTTTCCGACGTTTACAATTTGATCAAACATGCATCTAAATGAAATGAAATAATGAAGAAAAAAATGTTTCATCACCATAATGGGAAAAAATTGTACCAAAAAATAATCAAACCAACCTTGTCTGGGTGATACATGTAAATGAATTATAGTTTCTATCGTAAAGTTAGTTGACAAATCATTACTTGAATCATTCAACTGTGGACACAGGATGTCTAAATGTTTGTCGGTTTGTCTAACTTTCTGTGCATAGAACTTTCTGTCTGTGAATTCTGTTAGTAATTGCATCCACCACATGAATCTGTAATTTCAGCCTAACATTACTGTTCCAAATGTTGTGATTAATACTGAATGGCTGTTGCAAGTAGGCCAAGTATAATGTACATGTGTACATATTCTTACAAGCAAAGGGGGTACCAGTTCGCACTTCATATGAAGTCTTTAACAAATGAATCACAGGAAGCAGATGAAGCGTTAATCTGAAATTAAAGGCAGGGACACAGTCTCGATTGATGAAGCACCGTCATGACTTCTGACATTTCCTAAAATACACTCTTTTGTAATTTACATAATAAGCAGATTGCCTGTTTCAGAAGTGCTGAACAACCCTCTGCTATGAGTTGAGAGTTTGAATGCAACTCTTGGCTGTAACCAAAACCCAGCCAACTGAGCTGCACTGTAATTAGCTCATAATGTCATCATGCAAATCTGCATTATGATGTATAAGTACACATGTTGGCTTAGAAAGAATCCAGAGAGATCTATTAGTAAGTACATGGTACAGGCTTGTACCAAACAATATTCCTTAATATGGCATGATCTAAAACGTACATTGAACACAGTACATGTACATGTGTCTGTACAGTTTTAAAATGTCCACTTTCTTCACAGTTTTTTCAACCACTACACAATGCTTTGAACAATTCTTCATTTTGCTCAGTGATTGCTTGTTTATAAGGTGCTCTACTCTCTTGAACATTTCATGTCTAGTGCCGTTTTCATGATATTGCTTGTTCACACCATGAAGATCTTTTTCCACACAAGACTCTGGAAAGCACCGGGTATCCAGTGCTTTTCACACATTGGTGTTAGGGTTAAAATAATAATAATAATATGTACCCAATTTATAGACTAGTGGGATTTCTGAAAAAGGGCCTTGTATAAGGTTCAAGGAGCATTTTTGAGTAAAAGTGGGGAACCAGGTGTTTTAACATAATTTGGGTATGCTGATTCCGAAAAAACCGGTTCCCAAGCGAAATTTTGAATTTTTGACCATCTAATTTGCATAAACAAAATGGCCGTAAAATTGAAAATTTTGAGCCTTTTTTAACCATTTCCTGCAATATCTCTGTAACCCAGCAAGCAAAAATGACAAATGATGTCTGTACCTATGTATTAAAGGTCAGAGAATAGGATTAAGACATTTTTGAAGTAATTAGTGGTAAATAATACTCATAAATATGCAAATTAGTAGCCGCCATTACAGACAAATCGTTTTTCTCCACTATCTATGTAACAAGGCAAGCAAACATGACAATTGAAGTGTCTTTACCTATATTTTGAGGGTCAGAGATTATAATAAATATAATTCTGAAGTAATTAGTGGTACACAATACTCATAAGTATGTTAATTAGTGATTGCAATTACAGAAAAAAACATTTTTCTCCAATATTTCTGTAAATATGCAAGCAAACATGACAAATGAAGTGTGTTTACCTCTGTTTTGAAGGTCAAAGGAATTAAAGGATTGAGGCAATTCTGTAGTATTTTAGTGTTAAACATACGCATAATATGCAAATTAGTGGCCGCCATTAAAAAAATGTTCTCCTATATCTCTGTAACTTGGGAAACAAACATTACAAATGAAGTGTCTTTACCTATGTTTTGAGGGTCAAGCAATGTGATCAGTGATAATACAGATGCTTTTTTCAAATGAGCTTCTTATAGCTACAAATACTTAATTCATACAAGGAGTTTGATCATCAAGCTGTTACTGACATGTACACATTGCTGTGCATTGTAACCTAGATTTGCAGCATTTGCAAAGTCGCATCCGGCATTGCTTCTGGCATGCAAACACAATAATTTTCAGGTGACTTCCAGGAAGTGGACCCAATGACATCAGTATGGGCTATTATAGTCCTGAATCACCATGTGTTCCCATCCCATGTCAATGGGCTCAGGTATGGCACAGTGAGCATTTCTCCAAACCATTGCTTTATAGCGTACCTGCATCAAATGAACGCAGAGAGAACACTTGTTGGGGACATTGATTATAGTTTCCCAGTCTTAGAGAACAACAGTTTACGTACATCATTATATTCTGCACACAATGTCTCTGAAGATTGAACTGTCTCTTCTGTGAGTTCGCGGATTCCTAAGCTTTTGAGCAGTAGAATGTGAGAGGTCGTCTTCAGCCAGCGCCATCTCGGGAGCCTCCTGACGGTTGCTTGTGGCTCACCCTGGCCTGCATCATCATCGTCCTCAGCTCAGCAGTTTCTTGTTGCCATGCGCCCTTCTTCTGCTAGTGATTCTCCTCCTGCCCCTTCTCCTAGCTCAATCGACGGGTTCCCACAGCACTAAGGGGCATGCAGAGACTACATGTATCTCCAAATGACACAAACAGTGGTCAGCCGACCTTATCCTTCGTTCCCTGACCTTTGCAGATACTCTGAGCAGGGTGCCATAGAGCTGGACACGCGGTCGTTGAGTGCCAACCTCAGCATTCGGGTGTAGACGCCGTCTATAGTTCTCTCTCGGGCGTGGCTGTCATAGTTCACCTCTTGGCTCCATGAAGAAGTACAGACTTAACTGTAGCCACAAACAGACACCTCTTGGTGTCGTTGGTCAGACCAGATCTCCACACACACTCGCTCATGCCATGAAAGGCCTTCCGTGGCAGAGCTTTCCTCACTCTCATCTAGCTCTAAGTCGATCCTATGTGGGCACAAATGTATTTGAACTCCTCAACAACCTCTTGGGAAGCGATAAAACTGTCTTCCGAGTTGAACGCCATCATCTTGGTCTCCTTTGAGTTTAACTGAAGCCTTAATCTGCTAAATTGGAGCTCAACAGCTGCAAGCACTTCTTGTGCTTGTTCCATCGTGTTGGAGAAGAGACAATTGTCATCAACCAAGTCCAGGTCAGTGATTACCACTGCTGGCACTCTCCAACTTCAGCAATTGATGGTGCTCTTTGAAGACTGCGATGCGGACCTTTTGGTGGCATGCTTGATTGTCTCTTCTCAAGATGGCATTGTCTCTTCTCAAAGTTAAAAAGTTGTCTTCTGTTAAATAGCTTCAGGATAGACTATGACTTAAGTTATCTGCCAGATTGGACTTGGTTCGGCAAGTGATATTATGAACTGGCAGAAGCTTGGCATCATAACAGCTGGCAAGTGTTAACTGGACAACCGGCTTCATAGGCAGTAACAAGGCATCGGAGAACGTTTCTACCTGCCTTCAGGATAGTTGTTTTGTCTTTGTCAACTTTTTTTGTTGGGCAGATACAGAGAAAAGACATTCAATGGACCCGTTGCTACCAGAACACGACACATACAAGCCTCTTGACCAATCAGGCGGCATGTTGATGGTCGTAATGTGCCTCTTCCAAAAAACAGAAACAATTTATGTGGTTTCCTGTCCTGATAATAAAATTGATCTCTGTCTGAGAAACTGTGTTTTCAGGCACCTGATGATCAGAACGAGGAGTTCAGAGAAGAACCTAAAGTTAGATTGTCAAAGTCAACCACCGATTTGACTAAACTGAGAGCCAAACATAAATGAGAAGCTGACACTAGGTTGGTGTTACCCATGCTGTGCACAGCCAGTTTAATACAGTTTTTTGTCTTCAATGGATACTGGTTCTTGTGCTTTTGGTTTCCAACTTCTCACGTGTGAATGCCTTTGGATGTTGTCTGGTCCCGCCATGAAATGCCAATATATGCGGCTTTCAATAACCTACCAACCTATACCACGTCGAGTATTAAACAGGAACAAATCTTTTACCATTTCATGCATTAAATGGGTGTGTAACCACGTCCTACTTAGCAAATCAGGCATGCACTGTTCTCTAAAACTGGGAAAACAGAAACATTGTCCCCAATGAGTGAAGCTCTCCGCTTCAATTTGATACATGTACGCTATCAAGCAATGATTTGGAGAAATACCCACCACTGTTCTATGCCTGAGCCAGTTGATTTGGGATGGTAACACATGGTGATTCAGGACTATAGCCCCTTATGATGTCATTGGGTCCAATTCCTAAAAGTTACCTGGAAATGATTTTGTTTGCATGCCAGAAGCATGATCAAACTCCTTTATGATGAATACGATTATAGTTAAAGAAACAGTTTATTTTATACCCGACTGAGCATTTAAGGGATTTGTAATTGAGACCAGTTGCCTCATCACGCCTGTATTATTGTCAAGTAGTATTTGGGGGTAAAGTTAGGAACCTAACATTTTAGCATTGATACAAAAATAATTATGCAATTCATTGGTAGCTATACTAGCTCATTTGCATAATTAAGCATTGATAGCTACACTAGCTCATTTGCATATTTAGGCATCTGGCTCATCACTGATCACATTGCTTGACCCTCAAAACAAAGGAAAATACACTTCAATCGTAATGTTTGTTTGACTAGTTACAGAGATATATGAGAAAAATTATTTTTGGGTAATGTCGGCCACTAATTTGCATATTTATGAGTATTGTTCCACTAATTACTTCATAAATGTCTTAATTCTTTTCTTTGACCTTTAAAACATAGGCAAACACGTTTCAATTGTAATTTTTGCTTGCCTAGTTACAGAGATATAGGAGAAAATGTTTTTTTCTGTAATGGCGGCCACTAATTTGCATATTTATGAGTATTGTGTACCACTAATTACTTCAGAATTATATTAATTATAATCTCTGACCCTCAAAATATAGGTAAAGACACTTCAATTGTCATGTTTGCTTGCCTTGTTACATAGATAGTGGAGAAAAACGATTTTTCTGTAATGGCGGCTACTAATTTGCATATTTATGGGTATTATTTACCACTAATTACTTCAAAAATGTCTTAATCCTATTCTCTGACCTTCAATACATAAGTACAGACATATCATTTGTCATTTTTGCTTGCTGGGTTACAGAGATATTGCAGGAAATGGTTAAAAAAGGCTCAAAATTGGCAATTTTACGGCCATTTTGTTTATGCAAATTAGATGGTCAAAAATTCAAAATTTCGCTTGGGAACCGGTTTTTTCGGAATCAGCATAACAAAATTATGTAAAAAAGTCTGGTTCCCCACTTTTACTACAAAATGCCCCTAACAGTCCTAATTTTCAGAAATCCCACTAGTCTATTAAGGTTATTATTTGCTTTAAACTTTAGTAAAAAATCAACTGATAGGATAGTATTAGTAAGGTCCGTCACTAAAATATACTCAATAATATTTTTATATCAATAATTTATACAAATTGTATATTGATAAATGATATTGAAAATGTGTCACATTACCAAGAAAATTTAAGTTTTTTATTTGGATACCTTGTTAATGTTTTCAATGTAATGTACACATTGCACTAAAGCATGCCGACACACACACACACACACAGGGTCCCGTTATTTCCAATAAATTGACTTTAAGTCTTTGTTATCTGGCTACATGGCATGCTAGGCAAGAACCATCAAATGCTAGAGAGCACTTTCACAACAAAGCAATAGAATACGAGCAAAGGCCCTCTGTTGGCAAACTATAAGAGTGCATTGTTATTACGAGATAACATACAAAACTTGAGAACTAATGGCTTCTTATATGCACATACTCTACAAAATAGAAATTCCCCCAAATTTGACGAAACTTTGTCACTGGTGTGCATACTGAAGCTGTGCACAGCATGGGTCGTTTATGCCTTGAAAATCAGTCTGGTTGACAACAAACAGATCATTGGCCACTTTTGTCTTGTATGGTTTTGTCTTGTATGGTTTTGTCATGTATGGTTTTGTCATGTATGGTTTTATTTTAATAAATAGTAACATGTACAAGACGATTATCCTGAACCAGAATAAATGTAGTTTGTTTTAAATACTACTTTGTAAATTCTACACAGTGCCCTCTTCTGACTAAATGCTGTATAAGTCTCTGTTTAAAAAACTAGTCTGGGAAGATATTTGTAAGATTTTTCAAATTGGTTTTGGTTTTGATGTTTTTTTTGCAGGGGGGCTAAGGCGAAATGCCATGAATCAAGACGTGAAGAAGACGCAACTATTTTGTGCAGCATTTTTTTCAAACTCGTAATGCAAGTTACAGATTTTAATCGAGTATACTTGATAATTAGTTTCCGATATATTGATTATTAAAACAATCTGACATTGACAAACTTTAGAAGTAGGAACCCTCCCTGCAGTCAGCAATAACATTGTTGGTCAATGTCAAAAAGCCTAAAAAGTCATCATTGCTCCATGGTTGATTTTGAAGACTTAAAGAAGGTTGAAGGTTTTTAACTCTAGGTAGCAGCTCTTGTACAATGCAGTACATGTAGGCAACTAGGGCTATCTTGGGTTTTATGCATCTTGGTTACACACAAACTCAATGCAGATGTTTTGGCAGAAGCGGTCCAATTAGTCTTAAAAAATGTCATTCTATGCAAACATTCAAGACCCAAATGATTGGACTCTGAAGTTGGTGAGCCTGATACTAAGAGTGTGTGATCTCGGATACAGTACCAAATTCATCAAATTCTAGCATAAGATGGATCTAGGGGGATTTGAAGTGTTTAACAGTTTGAAAACCTGTCCAAAAAACCCAAAACTTGGGCAACTTTGTGTAAATTATCTTTACATGATAACATTTGCTGACACTAGTGACAGTAAATAAGCCTACATGCACTAAACAAAGTTTTCTGTGCAATAGTCTTCTGAGTGAGGGACAGAAGGTGACAATTCACAACTTCTCACTTTTTGTTGCAAAAAGTTCCATTGGAAAAGCGTTTTTCTGTGTACCATACACACATGTAGTACCACCTATACTTTTAAGTGCAATACTGTACATTTTTAAAAGACATGTTGCAAAATGTACTGACATGCATTATGTTGCATAGGTGTTTAATGATTTTAAAACCAACATGTACATGTTTCTGTCACAAGAGGGCAGTGTTGAAATTTCCAGTCACACCCTTTTTAGGCAGAGATTCATACAACAGTATCATATGGGCCTTTGTGCCCTCCTCCATGGTGATGGTGATAAATATACTATGAGCTTTAATTTTTTCAGCTCAAGCTAGTTCAAAAAAATGTGAAATCTTTGTTTTCACATCAGCTTCGGGATTCAAAATTGAGGGTAAACTCTTCCCAAGGCCATGGTTAAACAGCCCAAAGCAGTAGGGAAATTGTTAACATGTTAACCTGAATTTATATTTCACAGTACAGTACCACTGCATGCCCCATAACACTGTTTGGTGTACTTTCATTGCTTGCGTTTAGATACTTATCTGTTTAAATCTACAATGAAAACAGCTTGTTTAATTCTGCTAGCAGTGTCATAATACAATGGCGACAAACTGACAATAGCTACTCAAATTCAAAAATTCAAAATTCAATTTATAAATTGCATGGATTACCATTGTGCCCTACCACAATCATGGGTACACTTTTGCTACAAAGACACCAAATGAACAACACATAAATATTGAGTAGGCTAACTCTTTGCAGATCTTGTATTCGACAAACTCAAGTACTTTTCTTCTCTTCATTCATACAGCACTGGTTAATTAATTAACAAACAACATTGAAAAAACTGTTACATCACTGCAAAAAAAAAGGTTTTTGGGAGTGAATTTTCTGGAACCACGCAATGCTCAGTGAGAGTACAAAGAAGACATAAAGCCTAATTTGGGAAAGCCTTGCTCAAGGCAGTCGCAGTTTTCACTTTGAAAAAGACGCTGTAAAACCATACTGTACATATTGTGTGTATCACATCACACGACGCCCGTACTACTATTGTGCGCAGGTCATCCGCACTCGTATTACATTCCGCATGCAGAGGCCGCAGGTCGACAGCCTTGTACCGTCTGTATCTGTTTCTTTATATTTCGTCCACTATTGGACGAAAATGGGGGGGGCTCTCAGATATGCTGGTATGCAGATCATGAATATTCAAATATTTCGTCAGACCTTTTGCTGACAACGCAGGATGATCGATTCATTTTTTGACGTCCAATCACGAGCTTCCATCAAGTGCCGTGTCATGCTTTCTGAGCGCGTGACGCAATGTGAGTGTACACTCAAAACAGCGTCTATTTATTAAACATGACTTCCACTGACCAATGGGGTCTTGTCTTCCGCGCGCATTATAGTAATGACCCGATGGCTTCAACACAGAACCGTCAAGGCATTGATTCAGTTAGTACACACATACACCATGCATACACACACAGAGCAGGCGCACACGTACTGTATACCACAGTGCTGTATCTACACACATACACCAACTCCAACGCCTTGATCAAGGCTAAATTTGGGAGAGATCTGGTTTAAACAAAAAAACTGTAGGCATGCAAACGTGATGGGCAAAAAGTTTAGAACAGGATTTGATTTTGTTCGTGGAGGCGATAGCGAACCAAACATCATAGTTCTGGGAAAGTATCTTTTGGTGATACTTACAATATTTTAGCACCGACACATCGAGTGCAGAAGAGGCTGATCTTCCACTCTGACAAAACAGAGCCCAGAGTTCAACCACCAAGTTTTCACTCTTTAGACAGGCAACTTTGATATTGTGAAAAAAGAGGATCAACTGTTTGGGAATACAACAGGCACAGTCCTTCAACTTTTATGTTTTATAAGTACAGTTATTTCCAGAATGCACTGAAAACTGAAGTGAAGTTAAGGAAAAAAGTAGAAAAGCAGCTGAGAACTTGCATGTCTGATGATGCCTGCCTAGCTATCTCATGTCCAAAAATGACAATTATGTTATACTTGTAGTTGTATGGGAAAAGGTGGTGGTCGAATACAGCTCTCAGTCTCTTTTTGAGCTGAAGCAGACGAGATGAGAGAGTACAACTTACAAGGAACACGTAGCCAGTGTTACTGTTGTGACCACATGGCAATAAAAGTTTCAGATTTAAGCCCACTGCCTGCATACTCTTATTACAAATTTGTTCATCATTTAATATTTACACACACAAAATCTCTGCATCAAACAATCCAGAAAAAGAAAAATACTAGGCTGCCATTATTGTGACTGTCAGTCACTGTGTCAGTGTCAGTGCCTTGCGCCTCACCGAGCACACTGACCACACCATCCCTGCAGACTGTTGTTTGCAACGTAGCATAGTCAGTGTAAATTTAGGGCTAGGCTGCCATTTTTTACCGTGGTTACGGCCCCATTGGAATGAAAGTTTTACCAAAAAAAGTGTTGTCCGGAATTTGGGCAGACGTGCACTAATGATTGGGTGTGTGCGCCAAGGAAGTCAGTCGTGATTTTGTCACCATTTTGAGGTTTGTTTTGATTTTCATTGAAATATAACCTGCCAACCTGAAAGACCACCCCAATGTTGAATGTAGGTGCCTTCAAAATCTGCAAGAAAACACTCAAATTATTGAAAGAGAAGGAGAGAATTTACCCGGTACCGCCTTTTTTCACCACACACACTGGAGCACAGCCATCTTTGGAGATTCCACCTGTTATTGTTCATTCGGACAAAACTATTTCATTACAGGGGTGTTTAAAAGGCTATGATTTGGAGTGACGATTTCCAATAAACACCAATACAGCATTGAGGTAGAAATTAGAGGTCAAACGGTCAGAAACAAATCAAGACTGCAATAAATTTAACTACATCAAATATATCAAGTTATATTGATAAATAAAATGAATAGATAATTAAACAAATAAATAACTTCGGAATGATGAACATAGTTTTTGATAAAATGGTACCCTTAAATTATGAATTCTTCCCTTCTCCTAGCGATAAGAATTTTCGCCATTTGTCAATCAAAACCAGGAAATGTCAGGTGGTCCACAAATCATAATAAACTACAGGGCGTTTCAAAACAAACAATGCGGATTTGTAACTGAACTTTGATGAAGTCATGCAGGTAAGAATTTGTGTAGGTTCTCGGTTTGTTTCATGTCAAACTAAATTTAAATACTACATAGAGTATTATTTGAAAGGTTGATGAAGCGTGGATAAGCTTTAGTTATTTGCATTTTAATGTGTGTGTGAATGCCTGGTGTTCTGAAATGAGTTAAAAGAGCAGTAATTTGCTCTGTGTGATTTCTTTTGTTACCAGAGAGTGTTGAATGGTTGAATACCCTCAATCTTGGTAGTCCCAGCTGTAGACAGTTGGTACAGGTTGCCCCTCTACAGTACGAACTAGTGTGGCTGGTGGATTTGGGTAATTACGGAATTCAGCCAGTGTTTTAAGATTCCCAGCCACACTACACTAGTGAATGGGGCAAGGACAGGTTTAGCAGCAATAATTGTACCTCTTGATCACTTCCGTTAAATGAGCATCAGGCAGATCGAGGGTTACAATTTTCGCAATAGAACAGGTTCAGTTACCGGTACTCAAGTTGTCCCTTCTTCTGATAGTACAGTCCCCACCCCCCCCTTAGAACTCTTGCCCCCAAAAGCCCCCTAAATTATGTCTTTGCCATGCTTGCCTCCTCCCCCAATGAAAATGTCTGGTTACAACACTGGAACGGTGGATAGTTGGAGCTCCATGGTTGGAGTTTTTAAAATCTTACAGCTCAGTGTAAATGTTTTTTAAGGCTATCACATGTATTCTAAGCATCTAACTTGGACCATTAATTGTTAGTGGTGAAATTATTACAAATTGATGATTCCAAAACACGCACGTATCCTTTTCCATTAACTTTTCACAGAATATTTCATTCTTTCTTGAACAGTTTACGGTTTCCATCAAATGTATTATTCAAAGCTACTCTAATTTTCAGCTGTTTCAGATTCAGTCATGGAGAGCCTCACCCACAGATTTTCAATAGAGCACCAATGGGATGGCACACCCATCGACCACGCCCCAATCACAGTAGCCATCTCAAGAGATCCCAGCAATGCATCATTTGTCATACTGGAGACAGAAGCACCCTTCTTTAATGATCCTGGTAGTCCACCACAAGGAGAGCCTGGTCAGCCATATGATGGTCTTTGGGAATATGAAGGTATATGGCAATGCATTATAATGTTAGGGAGGAATGGTGAACATTGTGTAACTCTGTAAACCCTCGAGCCTCCTAGGGTTACATTAGAATCAACCCGGAGTTACTAATTGTTTAATTTTGCTTTTTTCCAAATTTTTTGATTCAGATCTCAGTTCAGTCTTAGTCCAAAACTTGTCGTTATACTTTCACTTAGCAATTTAAAGATTCAATTCAGCAATTCAGAAGTGACTGGCTGACACAAGGTGCACCATTTGAACTTTACTTCTGATGCTAAGTGCTCTGTAAAATCACACAGCACCCTCTTCAGTTGTCCATGCAAAAGCATGATATGCAATAAAATAAATGCCAGAGCTTTGGAGCCAAGACTAGTCGTGACTGGAACCACCAAACAAGGACAAGTCTATAGGCTGTAAGCCAATTTGCATTGCAAAACAACAATGCAATTCAATACTCTTCAAATAATATACAAACATATACTCTTAATTAATGTGAAATATTTCTTGGTACAATTTGTACTGGTATTAAGTTTTAAAAAGTAATCTTTCCGCTTCGGAACTGTAGATTGATGTTTCTTTTCATTATCATGATTCTATTTTATGTAGTGTTTCATTTATTTATGTCATCCTAATGCAGTTGTAGAAGCTTTCTTCCTTGGTGATAAAGATAGATATCTTGAGGTAGAGCTTTGTCCGTAAGTATTTGAGAAAATCAACACAATCTTAACAGTAATAATAAAATGTAACACCCCATTTTAAAACCATGCACTTGAAACTAAAACTTAAAGCTGGGTTTATTTACTCATCAAATAGATGAGAATAAAAGCTTTCAAATAAAAGCTTATTAAGACCTATAAGGCAAGTATTTTTCACATTAAGAACGTTCCAAGATTTCAAGGCAGATGTTTCGGTTTCTTCACTTTTACTAAATTCCGAGAAGTGCCTAATTTTGGCAAGGGGCATCACAAGTAAAAAAAACCAATCAAATCGGTTTCAATTACTAAAAGCTTATCCTGTCAGTTTCCCATTATGTTTATTACTTGATATACAAAAAACAAAGTTGTATAAAACTAGTAGTAGTACTTATTTCTTTCAGAGTCTACCTATGTGTGGTAAAGAAATGTATTGACCCCTTACCCCAATGCCATAGGCACTAATGTCTGCCACGCTTGCCATTTGTGGAGTCAATGGTAAGCGTGTAAGGCTGCACGGGACATTGACCCCCCAACATGGCACAACTAAGAGTATTGTGGTAATGATGTCAGTTGAATTGGGTCAATACTCGGTAGTATAAGAACTATAAGAACTATATACTCAATTCTTTCCAAGTCCTATGTGAAGAAAAATCTACAAGCTGCCCGGATGTCAAACTGTACAATGATATGACAGTTCTGATAAGAACTTTATACTACACTCGGTTCTTTCTGAGTCGTTTTGATAAGAACTGTATACATATACTACACTCGGTTCTTTCCGAGCTCTGTGATAAGAACTTTTTATACAACACTCAGTTCTTTCCGAGTCCTTATGTAAGAACTATATACTCGATTCTTTCCAAGTCCTATGTGAAGAAAAATCTACAAGCTGCCCGGATGTCAAATTGTACAATGATATGACATTGACAGTTTTGATAAGAACTGTATACTACACTCAGCTCTTTCTGAGTCCTTTGATAAGAACTATATACTTAATTCTTTCCGAGTCCTATGGGGGAAAAATCTACTTTCTACTCGAATGTCAAATTGTACAATGATATGACAGTTTTCATTTTACGATGTTTGTATGTTGAATTTTTACATTTCACATATTAGGCATGGCCAGCACTTAGTCCTTGTTCTGAATGGTGTCAGAAATTGTTACAAGGTAGGGTAATAAATGTAGTATTATGTGTGCCATTACATTGGCTGATCATAGGAAGGGTAAAAAAGACAATGACAGTTTTCATCTTGTAAACAAAATACTAGAGAAATGGCAGTTAAAGGAACATTACAGAATTGGTTTTTGCTAACAAAACAGTTGCTTGCAGTGTAAGCACTTTATGTAATCCACCATATACATAAACTGACAAACCTGTAGAAGTTTGAGATCGATTGGCCATCTGGGTCACAAGAAAATAGTTAAAAACCGATTACACATTTGCATGAAATAGTATAGATTCAACAAATGAATAAAACGCTCACTGAGCGATAAACTCCAATCGGAAAATTAGTTTATTCATTTCTCATCAAATAGGCCTATGGCATTTCAGACAGAAATATTTCAAGGGATGTTTTCTACTATCATCATCATTAGACCGTGTAAGTTTTATTGAAATCTGTGATCAAAAATATATTTTACAATTACCAATTCTGTAATGTTCTTTAACAGAGTGTTTTTGGTTTGGGGAAGGTATAATGAGGATATTTTTAAACCTATCCCTTGCAAATTGGCCTCAGCTAGCTGTTTTTATTATACAGAAAAGGTTTGACCTTGCAAAGCAAAGGATGATTGGGCAAGGGGTAGCCATGTGTGGGCTGTAGTCATTGTATGCATGCCTAGACATGTACACTCTACATGGTATACCATTTGGAACTACATGTACATGTGTATACATGTTATACAGAATACAAATGTACACAGGTGACTGGTTTAATAGTCAAATCAGACAATGTATTACCAAACAAAATGAGGGTTATTCATGCCATTAAATTTGGAAGGGTGACAACCAGTTGTGACAATACCACAGAGTAGATGGCTATTTTCCCCCGTTTCTACATAAAGCATTTTCGTTTTTGTGAAGGGCACCCTCTGATCAGCCAATGTAATGGCACACCTAATACTACATGTATTAGTAACCATTTAGTAAGCATTTTCATTACATGTAGACGTACACATGCAGTTTAGTACAACATGTATAAGGTCCTCATTACAATTTGTATGGATTTCATCAGATTGGTTTTGCACATTTTGAAGTGTCTGATAAATTGAGTTTAATGTGATAATCTTCCCTGCAGTATGTATCTGTCAAAGAAAACACTTGTCTGTGGTTGAAATATATTAATAGTCATTTGAGATCTAGGCTCTTTTGATCATTACAAATGAAATTGCAAATAAGGACCTTAGCACTTAGACAATAGATTGCTATGATTTTGAGTACCATGAAATTGTCAGGTTAGTGCAAGTTTGTGAGAAGCACTCGCTTTGTGAAAAAGATTTTATACCAGTACCTTTGGGTTTATTTATGTAGTACATCCATTTAGCATAATCATACCGAGGTACAACATTTTGTGCATTTTCAGTCTTGCATTTTGCATACAGGCTATTTTCAGGAAATTGACAATTATTTTTGTTTTGGTTTACTCCTTGACAGACCAAACTGCCTCTGGATTTCCAATCAACTATCACTGTCAACACATGGAGAGGGATTGCCAAGATCCCATTAGAGTACTTCCCACATGGAGTGAAGACATTTAATGCTTATGCAATCCATGGAAAGGGAACTAATAGAATATACGAGGCTTTGTATCATGCGCCAAAGGACAAATTCACTAGCCCTGACTTGTAAGTTTATAAGTTTCAGCTGTTTCCTTCAAAATTGAAGACAAGTGTGATACCCCACAGGCCTGGAATTACACATAGGCCCCAAGGCCATGGCCTTTGTTGCCCTGGTCTTGGCCTTGATGCCCTTTCAAAACTTCCTCATAGACTTAAAGATTTCCCATTGGAAGTGCCTTTTACAAAATGAAAATGGCCCTGCCCTCTCCTAGATGAAATTCCAGGCCTGACCCCATGTCAAAAACAGTCACTTTCTTCCTATTCTTTTAAACAGTAAAATGGCATTCAAAGTGGAGACAACCGAAACATCAATCATGATATCAACGTAATGTCATCTTTCTTGTCATCTATTTGATAAGTAAGAAACCCAGTTTTGAGTTTTTGAAGTGCCTGATTTTAGCATGGAGTGACACAAATAAATACAATAATATAATATCTAATTGTGCTCAGGAAGAGACTGGCAGCAAAAAAAGAAACAGAGGGAAAAAGTAACCCCTTGCCCAGGGATGGGTGCTTTCAGAAGAAGTTCTTGCAGCAATGAATTTACACCCCCTAAGCTATGCAATTTTTCTAAGCTATTGGTTTGGGGAATGACATGACAAAGGCTATTAAAACTGCTTATCATTCATATTTTCAATTTATTATTTTTGTTTTAACAGCCACCGTTTGCAGTACTTCCAAGATATTGATTTCAAGGATGTAATTGCGGAAGATGCAAGGACTACAATATGGGATGATGTAAAGTAAAATAATGGGGTGTTCTACTGCATCGTGGCCCTGCTTATCATGGAACTTAGTGCTTACATGTATATGTTCACTGGTTCAGCGCCCTGTAAAGCACATGAATCTATGGGTCATAAGGGGCTGTAGGCGCAGAGTTCAATGGTAACCAGTGCCATGAAATTGGGCCTAGATGGTACCTTGGGTCAATATCAGTAAGCTGTTATTGTTAATCAGAAAACACTGCTAAGCAAATTTAATTGTTAAGCTAAAATCAGGAAGGAACCAATGTACATGTACATCACATTGGATATAATTTGTTTTCTCTCTGTAAGCAAGACATTCAGTGCTAAGCTGATGCCTTCACATTACATTTTGAAATAACAGCTAATACATGTGGTCCATGCAAGTTGATCCTGAGAATACTTGACAATGCATGAGACTAAATGAGAAAAACAACTATGAAGCACCTCAAACTAGAAATCTATAACCATAAATTTTCTTTTGTTAGTACAATAGTCTCTTCCTTAAAAACTATAATTCTCTTTTTTTCTTCAATAAAGCACATATTTCCCAGTTACGAAATACTGTGAAATTCACTGTTGATTACTTTACTACAAGTGATGTTGTGACATGGGTGGAAATCTTTCCATCCTAACTTGAATTTACGCCCAACTTCATGTACATTTGGATCGGCTTAAATATTTACAAGGCAGATAAGTTGGTCAAAATTCTTTGACTGAGGAAAACAAATTACAAGAAGTTCCGGTCAAAATCTTTTTTCTAATGTGTTTGTTTGTCTTACTTAAATTAATTATTTTGGATAGAGTGTATTTTCAAAGTCAATGCTTTTAAACAAATCTGTTGGCCTAAGGTTTTTATGGCAGTAAAACTGTGGAAAGAAAATTCTGGAAACCTTGTAGAATTCTTGTGATTGAAGATTGCCAGGCTATCGCCTACATGTACATGTTAAAACCCATATAGGGGCCTACAAGGTTTCCAGTGGTTGCTGCAAGTTCAGTTGCCACAAGCACACAAGACTTTCACTGTCTATTCAGCACAAACACTTATTTGAAGAGAGTCTATAATGCATACACATGTACTTGCCAGCTACATAATGTTTTATTCAAGCAGAGATGGGGTTTTGAAATAAAAAGTTAATCTTTTTGATAAATTCATCAGAATGTTTTAAACTATTTTCAAGAATATTTGTAAATTCCAAGTTTGGGCAGACCATCAACCCTACATTTACTGAACTCTTTTTAGTACACAGGGCTATTGATCAACCCCCATATAAATAATTGTAATAAGAAATATATATTTAAACAAATTTGTAAAATTAAAATAGGCCTACATTTTGTGTGTATGGTATAAAATAAAAAATATTGTGTAAAAAATTAACCTATTTGGTAAATTCATCAGAATGTCTTTAATATTTAAAATATTCCAAGAATATTATTTTTAAATTCCAAGTACGGGCAGACCATCAACCCTACAAATTTACTGAGCCCATTAGAACATACACGCGGCTATCGAACATGCACCTAAAAATTGAAATACTCCCCCAAAATAAAAAACTTTGTCCAGTATCAAACAGCAATTGAATTGATCTTGCACGACTGGGTTAAACGTGGATAAAAATATTCTCCAATAATATAGAGTTGTTCGTATTTACATGCATGCCTGACCTTAATAGAATATGACTTTTTTTAAAGCATCCCAATTTCAAAACATATATACATTTATACAACAATGGTTTGCCCAAGACTATTTCAGTGGATCAGTTAGCATGTCATTTCACTGGTATGCATGCTAACATTTCAAAACTTAACAGTTAAAGCAAATGAATGATGTAACAACTGAAAAAGGCAAATCTACGGCCAACGTACAAGCTGGACGCCTAATTATCTACTTGCTAACCAGTGAAATACACTTATGCGTAATTTTCTGCTACATTTAGCACAAAAATTTGCTTACCGCTTAGCGTTGCTATGAAATTGGCCTCAGGCCCTAAACCGTTTGAAGTGGCATTTGGGCAGCAGACCACTGATAAGCAAGAACATTGATCAAGCCCAAGGTAGGACTTGGAAAACACCAAGTATAAAGTGCAGTATAACAGTAATAATAATAGTGGCTTCTTATTTAGTGCTCAAAATCGTCAGTCAGTGATGCTCATGGCGCTCATACATTATTACCCCTGGTCACCGGGCCATTTATTCCATTCCTTAAACCATCTCAGCTGCCTTGGGAGTATACAGCTTGTGCTGTCAAATATGTAGCTCACCAGGCTAACTCAATTACAAGAACCGTCTCTGCCCTCACAGGTACCCATTTACCCCTGGGTCAAGTGTCTTGATCAAGGACTAGAGGGATTTAAACCCACATCCTTGGTCAAGCCCAAGGTGGGATTTGGGAGAACACTTCGCATAAAGTGTATTATAACAGTATCGTTGTAGTAATTACCCTTGTATGAAAGCTGAAGATCTATTGATCAGATTGATGCTCAAATAAGATTAGCAGAAGAGAAACTTAAATGTTCTCCTCCTCATCTAAGAACTCTGTCTCCAGAGCACGATTAGGTCTCAATATGAACTCCTGATGACCACTTTCTTGAAGCTCGTCCAATGATGCAAGGCAAACATCATGATCTAAGAGACTGGAGGGTATGACAGAGCGTCGCTGGTCAAGACGGATTGAACGACGGACTGGGGTCACTAGCTGCAATCGAGGTGTTGTGGCTGGTATGTGTTTTCCAATAGCCTTCCTGATTCTGTCACAAAGAGAATAGCAAAGTTTACAAATGAAAATAATTGTTTTTGTTTTGTCGCACTTGAACTGGACATTTGAGCCACTGAATTTTTATTTTAACTCAAGTGAAAAAATTGGTTACTGAACCACTTCACATCTGTATCTTTACCATGCCTCAGCAAGGTATTACTTTTCAGAGCTTTCAGAGTGATGTTTTTTTTGTTTTGGAGTAGGCCTATTGTTGTCATACTGAAACCCTGACTAAATGAGTAAAAAGTCATAAAATGCACCGGGATTCTTCATTATCTTTTGAGAAATAATGGTATAATGGAATTACTAGTAATTGCCCCAACCGAAGGCCATGACCAATAAATAAGAGGCCATTGTATGCTAGAATCTCGGACTTGACTCCCACAGGCCGAAAACAGTGTAAACAATGGTGGCAGCCTATCAAACTTAAAGGGACATTAATTCCAGTACCCTTTGTCCCTCTGTATGGGGAAAAGAAAGTGTAGCACGGTAGGTTCATGCCTATGCACGCTACACAATGGATTGTCTGAGGGCGTGCATACAGTGTACATGTCAGCCAGTCAACTGACTGCAACCAAAAAAGAGCGCAGGCATCGATAAATGTTTACTGTATTTTTATCCAGAAGCATATAATACACTTATCAACAGCCGCAGTCACAGCTACCAATTAGGACCTGGCCTAAGACTGATAAATTTGGGTGTCCAAATTCAAGACAGAGTTTCCAAAATGTACCCCTTTGGTTAACATCATGCACCTCAATACTGACTACAAACTGACCTATCAAATAAAGGCGTTGATTCAGTCAAGCAGTACTTCAAAACAGATGATTGCAGCAGTTGCTCTGACCGAACAGGGTGTGACTCTGGTGTCCCTACTTCATCAGGAGACAACAATGATTCTTCTGGAGAGGCACCAGTCTGGTCTTGATGATGAGCCGGGACAATAGGGTTTAAAAGCTTGATGACATACTTCTGCAGAGAGTCTTTCACGTCTTGTATTGGCTGTTGAGAGTTGAGACAGATATAAAAACCAAGATGTTAAAACACCCTCAGTTTTCAAATTGTGTCCAGACTTAAACCCAAACTGCCAAGGTGGAATTTGTAATAGGGACCTTCCTGAATCCACGGGGATCCTTTAGTATTATGATTTAAACATATACACAAAGTTGTGGACATTGAAACAATGTACAAGCTTTGCCCAATGCTAAACAGCATGGTTGATGCATCAAAATCAAGCCACCAAGACAACATTTTGAAGCTTCTCCCTTTTCCGGATAAACTAGCAGAATTTTTTATACGACCCTCCACAGTTCTTGGAAAAAGAAGGGTTTACCTGTGCCTCTTCCTGGACCGCCCGCTCATAAATATTGATGATCTCATTTGCATTTTGGTCTTCTTGTTGGGCTACTGTGATTCTGCACAGCCAGTACTTGGCACATCTATGAATTGTTGGGACCTTGTCTACTAAACTGTTCAGCCATTCTGATACGTATTCTGTTGGACAATCCTGTTGATTTGTAAAAAAAAAAATTGTGTTATTCAAGGTCATTTAGTACTTGGTAAATCAAGACTGTATAGATCAAGGTTAAATCAAGATTGATTCACGGGTTTACCAAGCGTAAATTGAAAATAATTCAAGGGTGAATCAAGGCTAAATCTAGGGTAAATCAAGACTATTTATCAAGGGTGAATCAAGACTATTTATAAAGGTTGAATCAAGACTATTTATCAAGGGTGAATTAAGACTATTTATCAAGGGTGAATCAAGACTATTTATCAAGGGTGAATCACAACTAAATCAATGGCGTATCAAGGATAAATCAAGATTGAATCCAGGGTAAAGTAAGGGTGTATCAACAAAAAAACAATCATGATTGAAGCAAGGGTACATTAAGGATGTATCAAGTGTGAGAATAAATTTCAAAGGTAAATCAAGGCTAAATCAAGGGTGAATCAAGGCTAAATCAAACGTGAATCAAGGCTAAATCAAAGGTGACGAGTCTTGACATGCTACAGGTCTAGTCTGTAACCAAAACCTTACTTTGTTATGGTACTGGGCCCAAACTCACAAAACCGTTAAGCACAAAAATTTGCTCTTAAGCAAAGACAAGGCAAAACGATATATAATGTATACACTGGTTGCAACCGAGTCCCTAAATTTTATACACATGCTGAGCAGGGAACTCTGCTTATCAAAGATGCTTGTTTAGGAGATATTGTCAGAGAATCAGTCACATAGGCCTACAATGAAAATTACACTGTAGCTGAATACCCAATTTTGATTAGGAAAAAACTCTGCTTAGCAAAATTGTGCGCATTCACAGAGCTCTTTATTAATTGGACAAAGATGTTGACTCACAGACTGCAGTAGTAGAATACACTCGTCCATTGTTGCATTTAAAGCAGTCATGACTTCATCCTGGTTGAACTCTGATGGTCCGGGATCTAGCTGCCACAGTGAAGAGGTACCTGTCTTCATTGATTTAGCTGCTCGTTGACTGGCTATCTTACGTCTCCTTACATCAGCAGGTGTCTTCTTAAAGTTGAGAAGGTTGCTGTACCTGGATGGAGTCTTTCCTTTAGCTGCTAGCCAGCTCTCTAATCTTTGTCTGTGTTGGTGATTACAATAGTTGAGGGTTTTTAGATTAAATTGAATTTTTCTTGGGAGTAAGATTCTAAAGAGCCCCCGGTGAGTATAATTTGGATTTGTGCCATCAGAGAAACAAGGAATTATTGAGGGATAGAACAATTTTTTAACTTATATGTACGGTAGCATGTAGTAGCCTGCCACACTTTGACCCTTGACCTTCACACAACAATTTACTGTAACTGTATGTGCTGTGCTACTATTGTACTATGTAAGGTGTACTGCTGCTGTAGTCTCAGAAATATATATTTTATCTTGAGACGTCATATTGTGCACTTCGTAGAATTATTGGTAAATACTTGTCCTTTTTCACCAGAGGACTGTTCCTCCTTCCTTCCCCTCATATGACTGGACCATATCAATACATTAATACTATTAGTAGTAGTCATAGTATTATCATTATTAGACATTTTGATTGCCTTAGAGAAACATTCTTCTACATTGTAGGGTCAAAACTTCAGGCCATTACCAATCTCTGTGTTTTCATTATTTGTAACTATGGTTTATTAAGACTCTTTGATACATACCTCATTTCCACACTCCTGTCTTGCCATGGCTGTTTAGGTGTTAATAACTCATCACCCTGAGTTTCTCCATCCATCTTGGTTGACCCTTTTACAAGTTTCTGCAGCCATGGGCTACATCTAGATGGTGGTGTTGTTCTGATAAAGCTCACGGCCTTACGTTTCCTAGACTGCTCTCGTTCTGTGGTGCCGTTTGACTCGTCTGACATACATGTAGCATCCCTCTTTTCTTGTAGGTTCATCCTGCTTGACACACTATTAGGAGGTGACTTGCCATCAATCTCCAAACCCCAACCAAGACCTTGTGAGAAGTTTGTCATCTGTCCTTGTTGACCATCGTGTGACTTGGATCTATGTGTGTCTCTTCTATTAGCTCTACTTTTGAGAGATGATGTCGGAGTTTTGAACAAGTGCTTTTTGGGTGTAGGAAATGATGCCTTACCGGAGCTTTGTGCAAGATTAGTGTAGTTTGAATGCCTACTAGGTTGTGTAGTCTTTACTGCAGGTGTGATATGGGTTTGCCTGTTGGAAGAAGCATCTCTTTTCACTGCAGATGTCAACCCAGTTGAAAGGTTGGTCACTTTCTTTGCAGACAGTTGTTTTTTTGATCTCCAAAGTTCCAGCTTCTCCCTTAAAAAGAAAATATTTAAAATAAATGAAGGCAACAGAGGACATGTTTTGGGGCATGCAGGATAGAAAACATTTATAATTGTTTGGGATGTAGGCCTACCTCATTGACATTTCTTGGGGTATTTTTTTAGCTGGCCCTTGTACTGATGATTCTGAGTCAAACATGGCATCTTTGTTGGCCTTGGATCTTCTGGGAGTACATGTAGCTCCATGTGATGAATCCCGCTCTTTGTTCACACTGAAAGTATTTTAAATAAACAAATAAACATTCTGAAAAAAAAAATATATATATATATTCCTTTCTTAGCTATTAAAAAGCAGTCCTTCTCAGGTGAGTCACTTTGAATAATAATTCCCAACTCAACAACTTTGAAGTGGTCATTTGAAGAAAAAAAACAGTATGTTGTTTCAGGAAACTAGCTGATTGACTGACAAGACAAAGGTGTTTTTTATCAGTTTTGGGGAATAAATGTGTATCTATCTGCATCTGAATCTTTGCATTTTTTAGTTTTGTCTTAAGAGGTTAGCATTCACCAGGGTTTGCCCATTGATTTGTGGACAGAGCTGAAGAATGAGTGCATTAAGGTAAACAATAAAGATTTTTTACCTCATAGTCACAGACCGTTTCTCTTTCCTTGGAGATGTGAAAGGGTCATTAATTTTAGATACAGACTGGGAATGTCTCTCTTTCAATGGTAAGTCTCTATTTGCACATTTATTTGAGATCTTGGTTGTTGCATTTTGACAGATTTTGAGGTCTCTTCAGCTCTCTTTGATTTCCATTTTGCAACTTCTCCTGCATAATATCTGGTGAAAAAAGAAAAGAAAAAATTAATAAATAAATATAAATCAGTGGTCAGAAAAGTTAAACATTCATCTTACACATCTTATGCCAAACCTTGAAAGTTCAATCCTACATGAAAAAAGCACAAAAATATGAGCTGTTTCTTGTGTAGGACTAGGCCTACATGTTTGTCAAGAAACATGGGACAAGTTTTTTAAAGTAGTTAAATCCTTGTTCCATCATTCATGTTTTAGTCCATCTCCATTAGGCCAAGTAAAATAAATAACATGTTGCTCGTCCCTGCCCGCTCTGATTTTGGACGCCGCACAAATTTTGTTTTGAAATGTTATTTAAAAAAAATAAAGTAAAAACATTCTACGAGAATCAATTGTGTAAAAAAAATTGTGACAAAATTCAACATCTTCTATGAAGATTCATGAGCTGAAATTCTCTCGTCAATGATTGATTGATTTGTTTCTGACATCAATTCAACATATTTTTGAATATTTGTGTAATGTTTATTTTACATTGCTACAAACTATCTGTTTCTATTTGCATTGATGGCTTTTCATATATTTCCAACCCCAGTTGGCAAAAACTCAGGCTGGGATGACGTTTATGGCAGCTAAGACATGGTTGCCATCTTGAAAATAAATTGAAAAATAACAAATAGCATGGACCTACCTTTACACAAATTTTTGTAAAAGTCCGGATGAGCACATGTTATTTATTTTACTTGGCCTTTTTCTCCATATTTACAAATTGTATAAAGGCATTCTTGGACGTTCTGATACAAACATGCAACCATGGTTTATTGCCAGCCAACATGCAAGTGCATGCTGTTTGCAGCACATCCTTAACACTAGCCCACTAGTGTAGTAGCCCACCTTGTTGGGCTGTTATGGCTCTCTTTTAACAGTGTTACGACCGATGTTAAAAGAGAGCCATAACAGCCCAACAAGTACAAGGTGGACTAATTGTCTAGCAAAAACTCAACTTGCCCTGGGGGCTACTAAAAACTGTGCAACCTACATGCACATGTACATGTACAAATGTTTATAATGCTCATTTCTTCCTTTTCAGATGTGAACAATAAACTTTAGAAATGTGTTACAGTTATTTATTTTCGAGTTTGTGAATGTAAAGTTATTTGACTGGTTATGATCGCTTCAATCGTGTACACATGATCAGAAAGAAAATGACAAGACAATTGTTTAAAATCTGGGCTACAATAAACTTCCTGTGTGAGAGTAAAATGGACATGGTCTGTAGTGTTGGTGTTAGCCCCATGAATTTGGCCAATGGGTTCAGGTCAACTCGGTCCAAAGACACTTCACGACAATAATTGTTTAATAATAAAATGAGGCCAAGGCAAGGGAATAACTTGACTGGCAACGAAGATAAACAGTAAAACTAAAACTGTAAAAGCTGAGACACCAACCACTCCGTGGAGTGGATTGGCCCGGATTCAGTCAACTCGGTCCGAGTCAACTCGGTCCGAGTCAACTCGGCCCGAGTCAACTCTGTCAGAAGTCAACTCGGTCCCATGTCAACTCGGTCAACTCGAAGTTAGCCTAAACTGCACGACACGGTGTTCATATTTTTTTCTCTGAACGATACAGATCATGGTGTTTCGAAACAAAACCTGAAATGAAGGCTTGTAACTTTCTCATAACTAAGAAAATTATCATTTGAAATTAAATAAAATCCCTCAAGAGCAACTGTCTTCTTCTTGTTGAGATTATTTAGTTAAATAATTCCAATAAGTGCAAGTATCCTATACAAAGCTCTTCCCCCACAGTGCCTTCGGTATGGCATAATTTCCTTCACCAACCTTGGCCTTCACTTGCAATAGTTTACAACATGAAAAATTTGTTTGTATTTAATTTTGACCGAAGTCTCCCGCAAAAACTTAGAAGGGCTGTAGTACTGTAATCCGTCCGACAACTGAAATTGAAAACAAACGGGACGGGAATTAGGCTAATAAATAATACGGGAGAGTTGATTTCGGACCGATTTTTCCCAAGAACTGTCATCTGGTGGAACACACTCCCAGGCAACATCATTGCCTCACCTTCAGTTGAGGTATTTAGGGGAGTGGTGGCTGCACACATATAAGCAGCGCTGAGTTTTTACTTGCACATTGTACATACACACCCCTGCACCGCTCATTCCATAGACAAGAAGTCCCTCGGCATTACATCCAGACTTACGCCCGCGGATCCTACCGAGTATTCAAGTAGAAGTAGAAGTAGAAGAGATTACCTCGGACCGAGTTAACCTCGGGTCGAGTTGACCTCGGACCGAATTGACTTCGGACCGAGTTGACCTTGGACCGAGTTGACATGGGACCGAGTTGACTGAATCCGGGCCAAGTCAGCTTTTTAGTTTTACTGTTTACTCTTCGTCGCCAGTCAAGTTATTCCCTTGCCTGCTTGGCCTCGTTTTATTATTGAACAATTATTGTTCTGAAGTGTCCTAAATTTTCAGTATAAACTAAAATGCCTGAGTACATACCATTTTCCATTATGCTGGATCTGTCATTGGGTTTTCTTTTGTGATACTTTGCATGTTGAGCATTTGCCGAACCGGAAGCCATTTTTCTGTTGAGTGTGTGTTGAATCTGGTGGATTATTCTTGTTTGCGCACCGGCGACCAATCACAAACAACTGATGATTGATGGTCAATAGGTGGCGCTCTTTATTTATTTTGTAAAAATAATTGTGCAACAAACAACACAGAAAGATTGCTTCCCGAATATTCATAAGTCATGTGCCAAGAGTTCATTTTATGGTGTCAATTGTCGTGTTCTTTTTACAGCAATGATGATCGTACATAAAGCATGTACTTCGGTTGACCAAAGTTCTCCTCTCTTTCCTTCCACCAAGATTATTTTACTGAATGTATGTTACTGTTATTGTTAATAAAGAGAACGTTTTAATTAGCTCGACGAAAGGCTGAAAGTGAAAGGTAGGAATAGGATTTAGTGTTTAGTGATGAACCAAATTGAATGATTGTAGTTTTGTAATGTAATGTAGGGTAGGCCTTGCTTTGTTATAAATACTCAGTCTTTTATTTTACTAACTAACTTTGTTGGTGTTATTATTAATAAAAATACATTAAATTACTATTATAAAGAAATGTAATTATGAATAGAAAACACTCTGCAATTATGCTAAAATTAAATAGAAAGTAAAGTACTTCCAGGATTTCAGACAAACGTCGATTCCAGCGAATGGGTAGTGATTGCTTGGTGCTGAGTTTGTTAGTCAACACCAGGCTGGTGCCGAGTTCGTATGGTGCCAACATTCTTGGTGCTGAGTTTGCAAGGTGCCGAGTTTGTGCGAGGTGCCGAAGTGTCCGGTATTCGGAATAACCTCCATGGTTTGTCTAACACTACTGCTGGGTATTTTGAGAAAAATTTATGCCATGACATTAGTGGTTCATTATTTGAAAGGAAAATCACCACTGTGTGTATGTCAATTGTCACTGTCGGTGTCCCGTCAAGGCCTACAGCTAAATCCAACCGCCACTTTTTCATACATTTATCATAATCAAACACAGAAGAAGCAGGCCTGGTGGTGTTGTGAAACCCTCGATCCACACAATACAGAGTTTCATCTAGCCTGATCCTGATGTTTGTTGTTGCGAGAATTGTAGCCCTCGATCCTTAGTTGGTCAAATACCAGACAAAAGCTATGAGCAGCTACATCAAGATCCTATAGGGAGTGATATTGCTTTGCTCAACGCAAGGTGGCTTAAATCTGAAGAGATATTATTCAAGGGCACCTCAATGTAGGAAATGAAAATTTATCAAAAATAGGGCACTTTTTTGTTTAACTTTTTTTATTACAACTGAAAAAGGTGGTAAAAAAAGGTTTTTAAAAATTATAAAAATGTTTTTTTTTTTAACTAAAATTGTTCTTTTTCCAGAGTCGAGACATGCAAATTTAATACATCACTGACGGATGAACAAGAATTCTACACAAGACAGCGGGAATAGTATTGTGTAAGCGAGTTTCAATTTAATTTCTGTTTGTTCTAGTTTATAATCAAGTTAAATCTCCTTCAATTTTATTGTTTTGTTCATGTTTTCTTTGTTGCTAATTAATTTAACCATCCATTGCACAATGTTTTACTGATGCATGATCTTATTGTGGAGGTTCCTTCCTCCATGCCTCTGGTCTCACTTAAAACCAACCCCACTAATTGTTTTTTGGAGGAAGTGTACAAAAACCGGACTGCCCTTTTTTCATTTCTTGTGACCTACATTCTTATCAGAGTAAAAAGAAATTGGTCGTAATGATTGAAAAGGTGGAGGTCAGACATTGAACAATCTTTCTGTACTTTGTTTTTTCTCTATAATGTCTATGGCATGATTTTCTGCTAGGTTAACAGCTTTCCTAGATGTTTGTGAAGTTGAAATTGATAACAGGGTTGACATCTACATGTATTTCAACAGTAAATGCTTTCTAAATGTCGGTGAGAGATAACACACGGAGTATATCTGTAGACTCTAAAGGTTAACCAGTGAAAGGGACCTCAGTTGATCTTAGTTAAGGGATTATTATTACTGAGGTCAACATAAGTTGCAGCTACTGTTTACCTTTTAGAGTGACTCATTTGTTTAAGACATCTACTCATCTATCTCCTTTTAAAGGTTCTAGCATGCTACTTATAATTTAATTTTTGCCAGAAGCATTATTAATTTTACTCATTCTATTTCTTCAAATTGTTTCTCTTTGCATGTTTTTGAAAGGCTGTAATTTATAAGTTTTGTCTCGAGTCGTATTTAACGTTTTGTTTTATATGTAAGTCATTGTCCTGCATATACAGTGTATCAAATGATCCATGATCCATGTATCAGTGGGTCAAACTAGCACTTGCTTACTGCAAAGGTTTAAGCACCTATTTGTATGCATACAAATTAAGCATGCTTTTACTGGACAACTTTTGTTAAACACTATTAAGCATTTACTTTTCACTTTTGTAGTATTTTGGCAATGGCTTCATTTAAACAAATAAATGCTTCAGATTTGGAGTATTTACTGGTCAATTTTCGGGGTCATTGCAAACTGGAAAAGGGAGTACCAAAATCAACAAGAAGCACACTGTACAGTTTAAATGCAGGACTGTCTTATGTATATCTGTGTCTTATCCCGTGTGCACCATCTGAAAAATAACTCATTTTCAAATAATTCTGCTTTTATTTAACACATGGTTTTCTCGTTTTCTGATTAACTTCATCACTGCAGCTTTTTGTTTTCTTTAAAAAACACCACTGAATGCATGCAGCCAGCTAGCCCTTCCTAATAAATGCTGACTCAGGGTATACTTTGAAGCTATGAGCTACACTTTACTTCATTCTCACCCTGATGGGGATGATGATCAGAATCAAGGAGAAGAAGATGATTCATTTGTGTAAGTTGAGTTTACAGCATTCATGCATGAAATGGCATAGTAGTGCATGATTACCCGAATTACATGTACACTGTAGTTATGTAATAGCATGTGACAATCTTCCTCCCTCTGGTGATGCTCGCTCTATCTTGTAAGCAGGTGAGGCACTTAGATGCAACTCGTGCTAATGGTTGTTAATTCATGTTACATACTAAATGACCCTACAGGCCTACACGAAAACTGTAAAAACAGAAACTTAGTAGTGCATGAATACCTTACCCAAATTAGCTATGTAATAGCATAATACCCAAATTATATGTAGTGAAATGGCATTGCTTGAATGTGTGAAGGAAACAATATGCCTATTGGGCTCTTATTAACAAGTCTCAATGCATGGGACTTGCACAGTCTACATGTGTCATGCAACCCTGGCTGCCTTTTGTCTGGTTACCGTGATCTTCGGCAAATATGCCGCTCGGTAAATCACTTCAAAGCAGTGTGGTGTTTCATAGGCAGAACAAAGAAAAGAAAAAAAAGAATCATTATAATTGTGTCGTTAGCTAAATTCAATACTTTGAATCTTGATACTTGGTGAAGGGCATTTAATAGTTAAAATACATTTTTGATTATCCTTGATGAAAAGTTACATCAAAAGTACTGTAAGATTATCAGAATCAGGTACATAAGAACAAATGCGCATTATTAAACTTGGAATGTTGGTTGAATGGGGCTTGTGTACTGTTTCCTGGATTTGTCAAGTATTTGGAAACAAGGTGTCTACATGTGCTGTAAATTGAGTGTTCCAATCGAATATCTCACTGTGTAAGCGGCCATTCAGAATTATAAAGAATTCAAAATTCAGGTTTAGGTTTCCAAAGTGTGAGTGGATCATGGATTGATCCAAAAAAATAATTGAACTAAAAACAAACTTTACAAAAAAGAAAAAAACAACAAGTTTACATTACATCGAAAATTGGTGTGTGTGTGTGTGTGTGTTTGGGGGGGGGGGTCAAAGGTAAACAAAAATGAAATTTTTAAACAGATAATTCAGAATTTCCCCCCAAATAATGATAATGTATGCTTTTGTGCACAGCCACAATCATGGGAACAGTTTTTGTTACAAAGACACTAAATGAACAACACATAAATATTGAGTAATTCTATGCTGATCTTGTATTCGACAAACTCAAGTACTTTCTACTCTTAATTCACACAGCGCTGGTTAATTAATTATACAAACAACATTGAAATAACTGTTAATCACTGTTTTAAACTGTGCTCATAACTTGAGACGAACAATCGTACCCATAATTGTGGCTGTGCACTTTTAATTCTAAATAGGGTGATCCAAAGACATCCATACACCTCTTATTCTTACACATTGATGCCTCTATCTAATGAACTGAGTGACAGACTAAAACCTAACTTGATAATCAAACTACACTTTCAATCTTAAACTTTTATTAAACAAATTTGATTCAACATTCAACTCTTTCCCTTCATCAGTTGGCTTGAGTTACACAATCGTACAATGGAGCGTGAGAGGTTGATTGAGAATCCAAACAAACGGCGCAGGTATGGTCGTGCCTCTATGACTGATGATGATGATATTCTAGACATCACCACGGATTCAGATGGATCCTTATTGGAAAACACCTCACCATCTGCCAGCAAGAGCGGAAGAGGGAACGGAGTAGATTCTGGTCAGTGTGGAATAGAATTCATACCAGCAGGGTCATGGCCATGCGATAAAAGACCAAGCCAAAGGCGAGGTCCTTTATCGCCTGGCAACGACCCTTCAAGGTTTAAAACTGCTGTTTAAGACTGAATAACCACTCTTTATTCCCATTATTAAATGCCCTTTTTGTAAAAAGAGAAATAATTTGAAAATTTGTGAAATGTTTCTGTTTAACAGGCCTAAATTTTTTGTTGTCAGGCTCGTTTTGCGAAGGGTCAAATTAAATTGACGCTCAACAGTTGTACGTACGTGTGCATGTTAATAGAAAGTACTGGTATGTACTGATTGTGAGAAAGCATGTAGGACTTGCATGCTGACAAGGCAAGGAATGAGCCAACAATAGAAAGCTGACCACCAAGCACTGCTTGAACATGTCAGTGATCATCATCTATGTTCCAGAAAATGTTCAGATGAAAAATGAGACAGCCTTTTATGGATACATATGCATACATAAAACATTCCATAAATCTGTGTAAGATATTAAATGGTTTCATACTTTATAAAGTCAAACAACTTCCAGAAAAATATTTGGAAGAGTTGGGACTGTTGGGGTTTTAGTCAATCAAAATCAAATATAAACAGTTGGGCGTGATTACAAAAAATGGTTCTCTTATTTGACATGTTTTCTTTGAATTTCTTTACAGATTCCTTTGAAGGGCTTGGACCGTCGGGTCAATATGATGACTTCCATACCATTGACTGGGCCAGGGATATGCAGCGATATCGTAAAGAGTACAAGGTTGTCAATCGGAGGCAGACTGAATCAATTGGTGGTAGAATCAGAGCAGCATTCTATGCTGGGTCAGCATGGTTTGTTGTACTGCTTGTGGGAATTATTGCTGGTATGTTAATAGACCCCGCACAAACTTATTTCCTTATTAGTACATGTGAATTAGAAAGAACAGTTTTTGTATAATATGTTAGAATTGCCAGAGATAAACTGACTTCACTGCCACTGTGCAGATGACAGTAAGCATTGTAAACTGATCCAAATTTCCAATATAGGATTATTTGCAGGTATCATTGACATTGGTGCGACCTGGCTGAGTGACCTCAAGTTTGGTCTGTGCCGTGAGGCATTTTGGTTGAACTGGGAACAGTGTTGCTGGGCACAGAACACCACACAGTTTGGCGACCTCAACGACATCACTTGCTCAACATGGTACCAGTGGTATGAACTGTTTGGCTTTGAGAAGCAGGACGCAAGCACCTATATTATTTCCTACTCCGTCTTTGTTGTCACATCGCTAATTATGGCTGCTTTTGCAGTGCTGTTGGTGTTGGTGTTTGCACCATATGCATGTGGCTCAGGCATTCCAGAGGTAAGTTAGTAAGGACTGTAAGGCTCCACCAGGGGCTGTTATCATAAAGCTATTTACCACTAAGCAAACTTTGTGTTTCTATAACACTAATGTTGTGCTGCACTAAAGCATTACAAACATATTCAATTTGGCAAAAAGCAAACTTTTTTGGATGCTCTTCTAAATTTTAGCACTTTATTGAGGAGTGGTTGCTTTTAATTACATCACTTTGATGTGAAGATTTGTGGTTTTGGGACTTCAAAATGGCTGCTGTACAGCTTGTGTTTGTCAGGGATGCTTAGACGCAAAGGCGGGGGAATGGGCAGAGGATTTTTCAGGAATTATATATTTTTCCGTTGTTTAAAAGAAGTTTCTTTCAAGTAAGCAGTACATATAAGATGGAACAACCATTGGCAGGCTTTATAAACAGAGCAACAATTGTTATTTGAATGTTACTTAGTGAAATGAATTACAGTGGTGCATGATTTAAAACCAAATACATTTTTTTTTTTTAATAAGGTAATGTTTGTAACTTTATCAAAGTCATCTGAGTTTGTTGTTTTATTTTTAGAAACGGGATTTATGAATACATAAATCTTGACTTTATTATTGTCACATTCTAGTCATGGGAGAATCACACATCACTTAGTTTTATGATACTCATATTGAAGGCTGGTATAGTGCATCTATCAGTCATAAATAATTGGATGATTTTTCATGGTTGTTTATTTATGTTTGATGATGATTATTTTCCTTCAGATAAAAACGATTCTCAGTGGTTTCATCATGAGGGGCTTCCTTGGCAAGTGGACCCTGCTCATCAAAAGCATCACTATGGTCCTGGTGGTTGGGGCGGGGCTTAGTCTAGGGAAGGAGGGCCCACTAGTCCACTTGGCCTGTTGCTGTGGTAACCTGATAGCCCATATGATTCCTAAATATGCCAAGAATGAAGCCAAAAAGAGAGAGGTAATAACACGATTGAGAAAATTATTCATACTTTTTAGGATTGGTTAGTTTAAAAAAATCACTATTTCTCTAGTGTTGTATTCTACAGTGACTCAAGGGGTTACCGAAAGGTTCCAGGTGCCTTCTACATTTTGGATCTCACCTTTGTAAAATGTGAAATAGTTGTAACTATCACAAAGGTGCTGTAACAACTCAGAATCTCAACCCTAATTAACCTTAGAGGGAATTACTGAGATCCTTCGTCATTTTAAAATAATCCCATGTAAATCATTAATACAGTTTATTAGTGCAGTCCTCAGTTCAACAGTCCTCAGTTCAAGTGTTGGGAATGGTCAGGCTATTGTTGGCTCTGAAAAGGAGCTGATGGGGTAACATCTTACTAACAATCTAAGATTTGAGAGATGCTGCTCAAAATTCTCTCTTTGGATTTTGGTTGGTGTAAAAAGAGACTGGTGAAACAATTCAATATTGTGTAACTAGTATTCTCTGTCTAGGTGTAATGTAGATACCCGCAGCTTCAATTGAAATCAAGAATAAACAAATTAAATCATAAAACATGCCCTCATCAAAATCACCACAGTTTGGTTTGACTGACTTAGTTCTATCTTTAGAGTTTATTTGTCATGAGTGTTTACCGGTGCAAGCACCCGATTGATTGAAATGATTGATTTGATTTGATTTGATTTGATTTTCAGATGTTATCTGCAGCATCTGCAGCTGGTGTTTCAGTAGCGTTTGGTGCTCCAATAGGTGGGGTTCTATTCAGTCTGGAAGAGGTATGTAGTCTTAGCAGACACTAGTGTTATGTGCAGTTTACCATTACTGATTATCCAAGTAGGCCTGTGATTTTCTTTTCATAGACCTTTCTTTGTCACCACATTTTCTGGAAAGATGTGAACTGACCATGAAGGGAAGAAAGATAGGTTCTCATTGGTGTCCAAACCTCTAGTTTACATTGGTGATGTAGAGTCTGTAGAGTCTATAGAGTCTGTATGTCTGCAGAGTCTGTAGAGTCTGTAGAGTCTGAGCTTACAAAACAGACATTGTGAGGTGATTTTTGGGTAGGAACTGTTGCGGTTTTTTTGACATGGTGGGTTAACCCCACAATATTTTTAACAGGAAAGATTAAAGAAAAGGGACAATAGAAAACACATGGGGAAAGCCCACAATGTCGCTCTCATAAAGATGTCTGTAGAGTCTGTAGAGTCTGCAGAGTCTGTAGAGTCTGCAGAGTCTGTAGAGTCTGCAGAGTCTGCAGAGTCTGTAGAGTCTGCAAGTCTGTAGAGTCTGCAGAGTCTGTAGAGTCTGTAGAGTGCAGAGTCTGTAGAGTCTGTAGAGTCTGTAGAGTCTGCAGAGTCTGCAGAGTCTGTAGAGTTGCAGAGTCTGCAGAGTCTGCAGAGTCTGTAAGTCTGAGAGTCTGTAGAGTCTGTAGAGTGCAGAGTCTGTAGAGTCTGTAGAGTCTGCAGAGTCTGCAGAGTCTGCAGAGTCTGTATAGTCTGTAGAGTCTGTAGAGTCTGTAGAGTGCAGAGTCTGTAGAGTCTGTAGAGTCTGTAGAGTCTGCAGAGTCTGCAGAGTCTGCAGAATCTGTATAGTCTGTAGAGTCTGTAAACCCTCTTGAGTATAAACACCCTGGAAGTTCAGTTGTTTTCACTCTCATCTTCTCTTGCCTTCACATTAGCTTTTTTTCTTTTTCTTTTGGTACATGTAGCGCCATAGAAATTTGAAAAAAAACCCAGCAGGAATGACTGACCTGTGGGCCAGGCAGTTTCCTTTATTATCATTACATAGAGATGTAGATAAATATAAAAACATTACCATACAAATATCTTCAGGAAAAATGAGGTACAAAATGAAACAATCAGTACTTAGCGGTTTGTTTAGCATTTTATTTTACAAATATTACAAACTGTTTACAGACTACATTCAAGTTATGCACATGATGTCATTTGAGTTGGGCAATCTCTGATAGAAGTGAAATGAAGGTTGTTCATTTTCTCATCCTGTGTGCCATGTGTACAAAGCTTTGCATTTCATTGTTATCATTCAAACTCTAAGATGGTAGTATGATGCGGAATAAGGTCCATTTGCAAATCAATTTAAGATTAAGAGAATATTTTTACCCAATGAGGAACCAGAGTTAGTGACATGACAACTGCTCATTGAACCATTTGATAGTATGATAATAATAATACTAACGGGCATTTATAGAGCGCTCTTACACTGCGTTTAACAAGAAACTAAACAATAAGCAATAAATAAAGGCACTAATATGGGAAAGACAGTTGGTCCTGAGCAATCAACCATTGAACAGGAAAGTTTTGAGATGTGTCTTGAAAACTTCAAGTGACTCTGCAGAACGGATTTGATGAAGGAACGGTTCCAAAGGCGCGGGGCATGTGTGTAAAATGCACGATCCCCAGCAGTAGAATGCACCAACCAGAGCGATGGCCAGGTCATCCGGGATCAGCTGCTGCATCATTGTCTTCTGATCCTTTTTGTGTATGTCTTCTATTGGTGGAGCATCCTTGATTTATTTTCAGAAATTCATAAAAAGTATTCAATATCTCTTAAATTTCCATTTTTATTCTAGATTAGTTACTACTTTCCCCTGAAGACTCTGTGGAGATCTTTCTTCTGTGCAATGGTCGCGGCCTTCGTCTTACAAGCAATCAATCCGTTTGGTAACGACCATGCCGTCAGGTTCTATGTGGAGTATGACACACCCTGGTTTTTCTTTGAAATCATTCCATTTGTTCTGCTAGGGATTTTTGGGGTGAGTTATTTAATTTTAGGATTGACCTTTGGGTAAATTCTATTGAGTATCTAGCAGAACAACATTGATTGAAGTTTGTTTTGCACCATGGACTTGATCTCTTACTTACACAGGGACTTTACGGAGTAGCATTCAACAAGCTGAACTTAAAATGGAGTAAGCTACGCATGACGTCCAAGCTAGGATGTTATCCAATAACAGAGGTGAGATTACTGTTTTCAAACTTGGTTATTGTTAGAAGAAAAGAAGAATGTGGACTTTGTGTTCCTTCTCTTAACAAAGGTACATGTATGCCTTTGGCTTGTATGAAAGGGATGGTACAAAAATGTAGGTTTGACAATGCTAATGCATGTTACTGTTTCTGATTCTACAGAATTTTCTACTAAGTGTCATATTTGGCAAACATAGTCTAAATGAGCATTCATGAGCTGTGTCCTGGGTTTGTAAGTGTTCATATTTTGTCACAAACTATGGGCGTGTCTTGGTCATGTGATCTAGGGCACCAGATTGTAGGTTCAAATTCCGGTTGTGACGCTTGTGCCTTGTGTAAGATACTCTACTATAATTACCTCCCATCAACCAGAAAACTGTGGTGGTAACAGAACAATTTAGGAGATCCTGGTTAATTATGTTTTTCTTGGTGTTTGATCAAGCTGGGGTAAAATATTTTGAATCGTTGCATGAAATAAAATTTTAAACAAAAATAATTTCAGTTAAATTTGAGCCCCTGTTTGATTCCTCAGGTGTTACTGGTTACCTTGGCAACAGCTCTACTGAGTTACCCCAACCCATACTCCAGACTAAATACAAGCCAGCTGATAGCTTCTCTGTTTAAAGAGTGTGGTCCGCAAGATGCTATTAGTTTCTGGTAAGACAAGTTATTCTACTTTCAAATACCAACCCTTTACTCTTGGTAACAAGTTCCAGTAAGTTGGCTAATCATTTGAAACCATTCAGCTGCACAAGCTGTGTATGGTGTCCCAATGGTGTTCTGAACTAACCATGTACATGGGCATACTGTTTAGATGCATGTACAAAATGGTATTGGAGGCTGTATAGTTTATATATCAGTCAAAACCACAGTGGATTCATTTTGATTGGTCATACAGTAGGAGGGTTCCCTCCAACCATCTGACTAATCAAACATTTTGAAAGCATTTTTTGTTCTCATTTCTTCCAGTGACTACAATCGGACATATGCAAGAGTGGATCGGAGTTGGTACCCATCAGCATTTGCTCAAGAAGGTTTAATAACTGCATTATGGCAAATGCCACTAGCCATGGTCCTACAGGGAGTTCTCACCATCTTTACCTTTGGCATGAAGGTACATGTAAAAGCTTATAAAGGAAGGGAGTGCACACATCCCAACTTGCAAAGCTCAAATGTGACATTTATGCTTCAACAGAGTATTAATTCTGTACACACTAAATTTACGCCTGTGCGCAGAAACATGCTCTTAAATTTTATACTTTGCCTAAGTTTAAAAGTTTTCAAACTTATTCCTGGAATACGCTTTTTAATTCACCTTTGACCTCTCTCTGAACTTTGACACCATAGGTTCCAGCAGGTTTGTTTATTCCTACCATGGCAGTGGGTGCAATAGGAGGACGTATGCTTGGTATAGCAATGGAGCAGCTAGCTGTGTGAGTAAAACCAGACGTATCAGGAGATACCATGAAACAAATATTGTATCCAAATTGTCACTCAATATGAAAACAAGTATTGATTAGATTAAAGGGTTTTTGCCAAAGCAATTGAAGAAGTGGCAGTCAGATGCAGTGTTAACATTACACTTCAAATGTGAGATGTTTGTATCCATTATGCCTTTGTGTTCTTATAAATAACAACCAATGATCACAACTGTATATACATGTGTAGCCACACACATTGTGGTTCAGATGGTTTATTGTTATTTTTATATATAGCATGGGAGAGGGCCATCATTAGTCTGCTTTGTGGTTAACCTGTCAGCAAACCTATGAGCCCAGCAGAAATATAAGTCTAAACTGATTTCTGAATGCTGTGCAGACTGTTTATATAGGGACACACTTCACTGACTTTGTGTCAAGGAATGAAGATTCAAAATGTGACATGTTCTGTGATCTGGGCTCGATTTCACAAAGAGTTCAGACTGATCGTAACTGCAAATCCATCGCAGTTGCTAAGCAAAGAGTGATGTCACAATACAAATCACTATGGTAATACTGATAACTCATCTTAAGATGAATCTTAGTGCTTTGTGAATGACCTGATCATCCAAGCGAAACAAATCAACTTTTCCTGATGAAAGTCGATCTTCATAGACCATTGTAGAAGAGGGCTTCATTTATCAGTGTTTCCTTTTGGTTTTCTGACATGCTTCAGGTACCATCCAGACCTATGGATATTTACAGGGTGTTTTTATGAAGGTAAATGTATCACACCAGGACTGTATGCTATGGTAGGAGCGGCTGCTACACTAGGTGGAGTCACACGTATGACTAGTAAGTTATCTACATACATTTCTCACTGTGTGCTGCCATGGTTACAGCTAAATGTAACACAATGCACTGAATGTCATTACCAGTGAATGATATCCCTTATTTAACATGGCTTAATGTAACACAATTTGTATTAATTGCTTTAAAAAAAAAATTAAAATTAAAATTTCCATCTCGGTATTAGCATTCAGTTTGCAAAAATTTGTTCAGTCAAACTATTTTGCTGTGTGAAATTGCTGTATGAACTTGTTCTAAAATTACAACTATTGAAAGGCAATGGTCGTTTTTGTACCATATTTGTTTATATATGAGCAAAAACAAAAGAGGCTGACCTCAAATAATTGACATCTTTTGAGCATTTTTTAACCAAACATTAAGACATTTCAAACTTTTGCTACCCTTTTCATCTATTTTTAAGTAATCCTACAACCATCTCAACTCCTTAGGAGTATGAAGCACCAACAACCAAACAGACACACATTAAACATTCATGTCAACAATCTGTACCTTTGTAGATAGTCCCAATACCTTGGGTGATGAGAAGTAGTTACAGTTATGTGTCTCTTGCCAAAGGACACAAGTACCATGACCGGGATTAGAACCCGATACTCAGATGACTCAGTCACCTGAACTTGAGTCTGATGCTAGACCATTCCAGCCACTACATGTTATCTTTGTATCTCTGTAATGTTTTCTTATTTCTAGTTTCCCTTGTTGTCATCATGTTTGAGCTAACGGGAGGACTGACTTACATCGTACCATTGATGATCGCCTGTATGGTCAGTAAATGGGTTGCTGATGCATTCGGCAAGGACGGAATGTATCCTTTGTAATGTGTTTAACACATAACTCTTTGAGTCTTTGCTAAACATATCTGACAGGCAGGGACATTTTTTTGGTTTCTTGCGAAGCTTCTTATAGATGAAGTACAAGGTCAGTATATGTTGTAAAAACAAACTAATATTTTCAATCTCAATTCTCACTGAATAAAAGTTCATGGCCGAGTGTGTCGTGGCCGAGCGGATAAGAGCACCGGACTCAACCTCTGATGTTTCTGTTCAGCAGAGAGTGGGTTCGAGTCCCGGTCGTGACACTTGTGTCCTTAAGCAAGACACTTAACTATTATTGCTTCGTCCTTCGATGGGACGGATTGTGTAATGCACGTAAAAGAACCCAATGCACTTATCGAAAAGAGAAGGGGTTCGCCCCGGTGTTCCTGGTTTGATTGGCTGCATATTGCACACAGAACCTTGTAAACCATTACATTGTGCTATGTAAAGGAATAGGTCTCATACTTCAAAAAGTAGCTCCACATAATCTTGCAGGAAAATACTGACTGTTGAAGCGCCTTGAGCGTCACTGAGTGACGGATATGAGCGCTATATAAGCAGCCACTATTATTATTATTATTTTATAAGTACCAGTTCTTTAGAGATGGGCTTCCATCTGAAACACTGTTAAGGTTAATAAAAATTAATAGCATTTGAGGACTCTGAAAATCACTGTCAGCTTTGTTAATTGCCTCAATCTAAATAAGCACATAAAGGAACTATCCCTTCGACAAAACATTAGCTGTTTTCACTAAACTCTGACCAAGGAATTGGATGAACTTGAAGTTTTGCCAGGTTGATTGTATGGTGTCTTTATGGAATCTAGAAGAAGAACTTCCCCTTTCAAAAGACAATGATTTAAGGGGTACCTGAAGAAAAAATAAATGAGCTCAATTGTGTGTGCGTGTGCCGTTGAAACTGTTTCTGAGAAGAAGGTAAGGGTTATGAGGGAATTAAATTGCACCAACATTTGATATATTTGTTATATCTTTTGACTGAATTAAACAATTTTAATCTTTAACTGGTACTCAGCTACGATGGTCACATACATTTGAATGGTTACCCATTTTTGGACAGCAAACAGGAGTTTATGCACACAACGTTAGCATCCGATGTTATGAGCCCCAGGTAAGATTCAGTCTTTTAATTTGTCCAAAAAAAAATCAAAAGAAAATCAGACTTTTCTTAATATTAAGCTATTCACATGTTTACAAAAGAGCCACACAGCCTGGACTTTGTTCAGGTACATTTTGTACAAAGTTCAACTCAATCAAATCAATCGCACATCATTTCTATACAATTCACAAATGTAAGTGCAAACAGTTTAGCAATATTACTAAGGTAACAAGAAAACGACATGGAGGCAAGGACCAGGAAAAGCCAATGCTTGTCATGGCTTGCCTTTGAAAAAAAAAAAAAAAATTACGTACAAAAAAAAAACCCAAGTTGGCATATAGTCTTAAGATGTTTTGGTTTGGCAAGAGCTAGCGAAAACACTTAGACAATGACAATTTAAGGGTCTTCAAATGATATTTTCTCAAGATTGACAATACCTTTTTATTTTGTTTTGCCCTTAGATAATCAGTGTTAAAACGTTTTTTTAAATACCATACTATGTTGGTCAATAGAAATGTTCTTGTTTTTCAAGAGTCAGATAGCGTGTCTGCATATGCCATAGTAGGCTGTTGTATTTTCTGATAAACAAATTGTCTGATGATTTATGTATCAACATAAAATACTTGATATTTTCTGAATTGCAGACGTAATGATCCACCCCTCTTCACTATCACCATGGACTCCATGACAGTAGAAGAATTGGGTAAGACATGTCAAGTAGTTCTTCTCTTACAAGTTTTTGGAAATTAAAACAAGTATGTCTGAGATTGTTACTTTAACTGTGCATTGTACAATGACAGTCTGTACTCCACTATGATAGAGATAGCTGTCTTATGAAGTTATTGAAGTACATGTATGTCTACCATCTAGTGTTTTAATTTCTACTGAAAATAATTTCAATTTCAGAAAACCTAACCACTGAGACTCTATTCAATACGTATCCAGTGATTGTATCAAAGGATTCACAACGTCTGGTGGGAGTGGTGTACCGCAAAGAGTTAATACATGCATTGAGTAAGTATCCATCAACTGTTTCCCCTCCTTGATCACACTTTAATACATGCATTGAGTAAGTATCCATCACTGTTCCTCTGATCACACTTAAAAGCTGGTATCCCAACTGTCCTCCTTGATCACACTTTAATACATGCATTGAGTAAGTATCCATCAACTGGTTCCCCGCCTTGATCACACTCAACCAATCAGAATGTCAGAACACTCTTTGCCATTAATGAATTGTTGGTTATCTATCTAGAACAAGCCAGGAAGAACAAGACTCATGCTGTGAGTCAGTCTAAAGTCTACTTCACCTGCATTGTACCTAAGTTTCCTGTACCAGGGATACCACCACACCTCAGCTTAGTCAACATCTTAGATGCTGTAAGTAGTGACATGTCTGCTCTGAGTTTCATATTCAACATTTTATTCTTTGTGTTTTTTAAATCGTGAATACTGTGCACTGTGTATTGGCACTTAACTATCTGTGTATTGTAGTCTTTCATTTAAAACCACAGTGGATAATAACAGCGCTGTGAAGCATTATACATATATACAGGAGTCCTTTGTTAAATTTTGGAGCTTCGCAGCAGTCACAAGGCAAAATAAAGGATGGCGTGTGATGCTGGTTCCACCAATCAAATGAGAAGGATCTGTGTCTGTGATATATAAATCTATTTGTCGATAACTCAAATGATTGAAATATAAATGTGGCATTCTCCTCCACAGAGTCCAGTAACTATTACAGACCAGACACCAATGAGTATCGTTGTGGACATGTTTGTTAAACTGGGTATAAGAACATGCCTCGTCACACATAATGGGTGAGTACTTATTAACCCAATGCACCTGACAGCTTCACCCATGATACAAAATTTTGAATAAGTGTGTGTGGGTTACACCATCACCACAATAAATCTTTGTGAATACCTGTGTGTTAATGTGAAGAGCACATGTGTGTGAGTTTTACATGCTTTAAATCCACTTATTACCATGTATTTATTATTGTCATGTGTTGCTATTGTTTTGCAGGAGATTACTGGGGATTATCAGTAAGAAAGACGTCCTTCGACACAAGGCTTATCTGGATAACCAAGATCCCTTCTCGATATTATTCCGTTGATCCTGTCATCCCCACTATGGAACTGTGACGACCCTGCCCATGGAGCCCCGCCCATGAAGCCCCACCTATAGACCCTCCCCATGGAGCCCTGCCCATTGCATCACAGAGAGGTGTGACTTAAAACAATTGCCTTCCAATGGATTTCCCACAGAATTCTTGTTACTTTGAGCTGTTAGGCATAGAATATTTGAGACATTTTACAGTGAAGTACATACTAGCAGGGTACCATGCACAGACACACCTTGCATGGAATTTGAGCTGGTAAGCTTTACCTGCGAATGAAAAGTTGTTACTGTTAAGCAACGCTCAAAATAAATGTTATAGTGAAGAATTTAACTGACATATTTCTCTGACATAAACTTAGTTCAATGGAAGTAAACTTGTTTTTTATTATTTGTAGATTTCAATCGCACTTATTTCTGAAGTTGATGCAAACTTGCAACTTGAGTGCATTTTTTTCCCTGAAAAATTCAGAACTATGCAGTACTTGCAAATAAAAAAAGATTGCTGCATTGAAAAAAAAACTTATGAAAGTGAAATGTGATTGGTGCTCATTGAAAACACCATGTTTTAGACAGTGCCAACTGTTTTACAAAGAGATTGACCTTTGTGCACTGAATCCAGGGCAGTTCTTGGCAGGCAAGATATTTCACTGGGCATATGAGAAAGTTTACATTTTGTCTCATAATTACCATTTACAGTTGAGAATTAAAACAAAATAACAACCGAACAAGTTTTGAGACTAGCCCCCTTTGTAATATTAGAAGTGTATATTTTTTAAGAATGTAATATAGAATAAGATTCCCTTGAGTTGTGTACTTATTGTGTCCTCATGAAGCCATGGTCTGTGGCGCTATAATGTTCAAATTGAATTGGCCACATTTTGTAAGATACATAGCTAAGTCCAAGGCGTAGCTACTTGAACAAATAAAACACAAAACCAAAAATAATAATAACAAAATAATCTTTAAAAGAATAGTATAAAAGAGGTAATGATAAAATTTAAAAACAGGACATGAAAATGCCCCAAAAATTATTTGTTTAAGAATACGTCAGGTGTGTTCCATTTTTCATTTAGATTTCTAGAGATACTTTTTAAAGAAATTAACTTTGAACTTTGGTGTATTAGAATTATTGTAATTCTATGGAAAACTACTGGTGTCTGAATATGATTAGAAATGTTGTTTCTTGATGTTTAAAGAGGGAATGTTGTAAATTACGTTTTTATTGATACTTATTAACTTGGACTCAAAATAGTCCTGCTTATTAACAGAACTACATTTAAACGTTTTTTTTGTTTTTGTCTGGTAAGTTTGGCATCCGAACATTTATCATAGTATAGACATATTACATGTATTAAGTGGAAAGCAAAACGAAAGGAAATCCAACTTTTAAAAAAACATCGGCATAACATTACAACCCGAAGTGTGGTTGGTTGTTTTTCCAACCAATTATTCTGGGGGTAAATAAAATAAATGTACTAGTAATAAACTAAATAATACTACTCAAGAAAAACAAATACAAAGTTTAAGTATTATTTCCGATCCTCATAGATGGATCTGGTTTAATATTTTGTTTGTTTATAGTAAGGGTTCAGCGCTGTTGTTTCAAAAACCATATGAATATATGATATCTCAATAAAAAAGTAAACAATCATATCATGAGCAATGTGTTAATTTGTTTTGGTTCAGAGTCTGTGATTTAAAATGATCAGATTGAAAAATGATTTTAATCAAACTAAGACTTTTTGTGTCTAAAAGAGGCCTAATGTACCAACAGAAATACATGATATTCTTATTATTGCCTAGAGTCGGGCATTTAAAAGGTCAATTCACATGTAGGCCTGGATATATACAAAACGTTCTGCTGTTGTTCGTCGAAAAATGTGAGCGTCTTGAAATGCCCACCATGTCCAGTTATTTTTATGTGTATTTTGGAAAATTATCTTGACTTGAAAACTAATTGGAAAGATGTATGCACTGTACTACTGCATTGACCTGGTTATGAAATGATCAGGTTATTAATGCCCTTGTCGCGGTTTCGCATTCTGACCGGACGGTCAGATCACGCGGTCAACCCAACTGGGTTTCTTTTCTTTACAGATTTATGCCGACCTTGTCCCAGATGATTGTTTTCATCTGGTCCGTCTCACCCTTACAGTAATGACAGGAGGGGCTGGTACCGCGGCGGGTTGTAGAGGGACGGGTTGGTCAACCATGGGCTGGTGTGGGTGCAGTCGAGGCATCTCGATGGTATAAGGAAAGATGGCCAGATGGTAATTCGAATCATCGGATTCATTTACTTATGAACCCATGGGACCCCAATCACAGAGGACTAACGTAAACACGAAACCACGAATCGTCCCTGTACAGCCTGTGGACACACCCTCAAAGTTAACGGAATAATTAACGTAAAAGCAAACAAATTAACAACATCAACAACACCAGTGGCAACCAGTACCTCGTTGTAATTGTTCCAACTATATATGTATCATTTAATAAAGACATTAAATTCTTAGTAAGAAAGTGGTAAGTCAGTATAAGGGAGCCACTATTTTCCAATTTGACTGTTTTTATTGGTTGATTTTCATTTGTATATATATATTGTTAGTAATATTTTGTATTATAATTTAATTATTCATTTGTTTTTGTTTGGGGAACACGCCTAATAAATCATGTCTTTTATATTTCATCCGCGCCTGATGATTAACTCAGTTTTGCCAAAATACCTTTAAATTATATCCCGTATATATCTCTCTTCATTGCGTTTCGTTATGTTTTAATAAACGGTGTCATGGCCCGCAATACTTCCAGGGGTCAACAAGGTCGGTACCACCCTCTCAGTGTCAATGACCGTACAGTTATGCAGCGGAATATATCTATTTTATTTTATTTTATTATTCCTTTGATATGTTTTATTGTACGTGTGGTACTGCATCGGTTTGAAATGAAAAGTAATTTCAACTTTTCAACATTTATAATATGTAAATAAAAGAGGAAAGTAAGTTATTTTTTTTCGGAAGTGGTTATCCATTGTTTCAAATAAACACACTATACAACCAACCTGTTGACGATAAACATGTAGTGAACATAACGACAGACGGGAATTGTGTTTAGTCAGTGACTGTGCGTGCCCATTCCTCCCACCCTAATAAACGTACAATCAACCTGTTCACGACAAGGTTCGTCAGGCATGTCGGACGTAATAATTTGTCGGATAAAATGGAATCGGACATAGTTGTCGATGGTTTGTCGCACACAATGTGTCAGACACTGTGTCGACATAGAAACCTTTTCCAAAACTTGAGATTTGTTTGCTGGTCATCTATTCGGACACACGATGGAGGACAGCCAGGCGATTTTTGATTGAATAGATAGTCACTTTTAGAAGATGGACGACCTCCTGACCTTCATATCATCTAAGAATTATTTCACCAGTGTTCACAGACAATCGACACATGGGAATTTCGTTCTGAGATTCAATTACAAACAAAAAGCCAACATGAGGAGTTTCTGTGTAATATTCGTTTTTGGGGGTTGGTAATTATGAGTGGGCCATCTTCGTCGTTGCTTCATATTATCGGAATATGATTAGCGTCCGTGTGGGGGAATAAACACAAAGTTTAGCATTTTAGCCAATCTTGACCATGATTTGGGAGTAGGACCTGCATATAAAGATTCATTAAGTTGAACACGTTTGTCCAAGACAATTGGAATAGCGCTTGCGTAGCCGAAATCGATCTCGACCTTGTGATCCGGCGGATGAGAGTTGCCTTCAATTTGACCATAAACCATGGTCAACAGGAAACGTGGCTGTCGAAGATTGCGGTTCCTGTGAAAACTGACGAGGATGGGTTCACACAAAGTTCATCCTATAGAGGCAAACGGGAATAACTGACCTGACAAAACCATTATAACAATAATATGATTCCAGAAACCAGATGATTGGCCAGTGATCAGTTGCCACTCGGACCTAATCACCTAACTCAATGTTCAGGGTGACAGGATTTATCTCCCTAGACATAATGTAAGCCACAGATGTTTAAAGAAACCCTATTATGGCTCATCTGCACTAGAGCTCAAACCCTCATCTGCACTGGAGCTCAAACCCTCACATCTGCCCCGCCTCTGCAAAATAATGTATTACCAAAAAGTTACCATTTTCATTCCCTATGGTGGTGAGTTCACTTCCTATGACAATAAAGACTGCCCTAGGATTGTCGAATTGTTATGAAACTGTCCAAAATACATTCAATTTTAAAATTAAAGTTTACAGTGTTCTGCAACATATGAATTATACAATAGACTAAATTGTGATTCTCACATTATGTTTTAACAGCTTTTATTTCTAAAATGACAGTTTATATTTTCTTCTTTACATTTTCAATTTTCTTATTTTGGACCCCTTCCGTCCCACGAACAAAAATTATGCATGAGTTTTCTTTGCTAACTTTTATTTCGCAAACTAATTTGTTCATTGCTCTATAAAAGACTCCTCAACCGGTCGTCGATCGTACTGACTGCTGGTCAACTGTAAGCGGCTTTATTCGTAAATTCGTAGTTTTAATATAAATGTATTTAAACATAACAATTCGACGCAAAGTCACTGATTGATTGTAAAGTGGTGTGCCTTATTGAAAACAAGTTGATAGGAGTAATTTACCCTTCCAAAAAACCATAACACTATTACAAGATTTTGTCCCCCTTGTGTACAAGAAGAATGAATAAACGTAGGGCATATACAGACCAAAAGATATGACATTGTTACACAACTTAATTGATATTCCCTTAAACTTGTCCAAGTAGCAACCAAGGTATGGTTAACTGTTTCACCAGCCAACTTGACTTCATAAACTCCATAAGCCCATAAAGCCCCATAAACCAGCAGGGGTTCTTTCAGTTTCGCTCAGGTTGAGCAGGTGTTTAAAAAAGAAAGACTTATTTTCACTCTTAACGGGGGCAAACGACTGATTTTACAATAATGTACGACACATCTAGTTCAAAACACGCCATTTTGCGGTAGTTCGAGATATGTTTGCAGTATGAAAGATATTCGAACATTGCTTTGAAACCGTGAAGGGCAAACAAACTCGCGCACCTTAAAGGTACTGTACACTTTTGGTAACAGCTCAAAATCAGTGTCCATATTTTGTGTGATTAAACATATGCATGAACAAACAAACCTGTGAAAGTTTGAGGTCAATTGGTCATCGAGGTCACGAGAAAATAGTAAAAAGAGATCTTATGTGTTTTCTGTTTTTTCAAATTATCGCGCGCAATAATTACTATTGTTTTACTCGTTTCTCAGAAACGACATCATTTTAGGCAGAAATATTTTAAGGAACCCTTTCTACCATTACTTACTTTAAATCTTGTAAGTTATGTGTGAATCTGTGAACATTGTGTTTTTCGATCTTACCAATAGTGTACAGGGTCTTAATGGCGGGTCTTAATGCTCTCACAGTCTGACAGTCTCTAACCTTGAGCCAAAGACTTTTGTTTGTCATGGTCGACCAATCAGTCACCGTAACCCAATGGTCGACGTTTCAAGTTTAGTCCTTTTATGAAAAGAAGATTTAAAACGTTAAAACCGTTAAATCATTAACCATTAAGGTTCAAGGTAAATATATTTTCCAAAGTATCAAAAAATAAAAAGACATTATCACTCAAGAGCGAACAATTTTTAAAAGAGTAGGCCTACAACTTTAAAGTTTAGATAGTATAAATAACTACAGACGAAAATAAACATGACCACCTGCAGAGGGCTCCAGTTTAGAAGCAGAGCATGTAGGCAACTAATTAGTCCACCTATCAGGAAATCAAATTCAACTGTGTGTCAAAAACCACACTGACCTTTGATGTTTAACGACATAAATCATAAGCAACTGTAAAATGATTGGCATGCAGGCTTTAGAAAGACGGGCATGCAAGTCCGGGAGCATCGCATGTGCGTGCCCAAAGCATGCCTTGGCAATGTGCAGCGCGCATGGTGAAACGTATGGAATGCCAAAGAGGTATTAAACACCTTGCAAGATATGAGCAGCCTTTACAATCGATTGATATGTTTTTTTTTTTGGACTGTACTTTTCCTGTATATACAATGACGCGGTGTCACATTCGCCTGGACGTACCGACCATCACTCATCACACTATGACCTTCTTGCCCTCTCAACTAGAATTATCTCCCGTCAAATCTAATTCAATAAAACCCCACCCCCTCAAAAAAGAAAAAAAATTAAGAAAAAAAGAAAAGAAGAAGTCCGTAAGTTTATTTTCATCTTTACGTCTTCACACATTATTTGCACTTCTTCGTTAAAAATTGACTTCAGAATTTTACCCTTTTCCAATAATTCCTGTTCACTAGTGTTTTAGCGTACATCACACACTCTGTATGACGATACCTTGTAAGTTGTTGTAAATGCTATTTGTTGTAAAGCGATTTTTGTGCTGTTGTTCACTACAGATTATAAAATAATGTATTGACAAGAAATATTGCTTTGGACTTAATTGAATTAAATCAAAGTTGAAATGAATATAAGGCCTTAGAAGGACATGATTGGAGCAAGTGTAACGCAGAGAATAGGTAGATAGGCCTATATATAACTTTGCTCTACTTCCTCTGGTTATCGGAATCAGAGCGTGCGAGCGGAGTGGAGCGTGCTAGGTGACAACGACTGAAGAAAGTATACACTTGGAACAACGTAAGGGTCTTGTCTTATTGTGTTATAAGTTGACTTCTATCAATACAATGTTACAGAGGTGCTATAGACCTAGCTCGTAGGTATGTGAGAGGCGAGTCTCTTGCACTAAGGCATAAGGGAAAGTCGAAGGAGTAGTCGAGGCCCAGAGTGAAAGTTGGGGAGATGTTTTATAGGGTTTCGGTGGAGAGGGGATTTTAATTTGGAAATGATGTCACAGAGAAAAATAACATAAGATTAGTGACCTCATTTCCAAGATCAAGGTTAGATGACGTAGTGGCCAACAGGGGAGTAACGGTCAAGAATAAGGTTGGAGGATGTAATGGTCAACAGGGGAGTAACGGTCAATACTGGGGGACCTTGAGGTCATAGCCTAAGAATGTGTGTTGTGAGTTTACTAAGAAATGGGAGTGAGCCTTGAAATGCACAGAGGATATGGGCCACCTGATGACAGGCTATAATTATTGAGGACTAGTGAATTTGGTAGGAAATCAGCCTTAGGCCTACACAAGGAACAAATAGTGTCAAAGTCGATGCCACACTAAACAGATGTAGTGACCGGCGTTCCATAGCAATGTCTTTGCGCAGATGTTGTCTGTGCGGGGTGAAGTTACCATAACATGGACCCACAAACCAACCGCCGTGCAAGGGAAACAAGTAAACTCATCTGCTCATAATCAGAAAAGATGACACGTAATTTACGATCCTGCTCACTGTTTCTTTTCCGAAAGAGCAGGCGTTATTGCCTTCTGTTCACCTCTCTGTGTGGATTCCTTTTCGTATTTTATGTTTCACCGGGATGGAATCTGTTCAGTGATGGGCAACATTTCAGGATATTGCCCACGGACTTTCCCTCCAAGAAGGAGGCTTTCAGCCATGCGGATCTAGTATACAAAAATGACAGTGGTTTAGTGCTTTTAGGGTATGAACCGGCTGCCACTAACCGAGTTAGTGTAAAGAAGACGAGAATATCTGGCCGTAGAAGATCGAATAATACGAAAGTTTTGCGAGGTATGGTCAATCGACTAGTGTATCCACATGCAGCAAATCAACAGATTCGCCGATCTCTTCTGAAATATCTCAAAAATTGCTTGAGGAACTCGACTGGAGAGGTAACTTATATATTGTTTACTTTTCAGTAGGCCTATTGGTATCAATTAGTTTAATAATAGAACCACTTTGTTATCTTGGGCGACTCGGTGTACAGGACACATACCACATCTTTCTCACCATTGGCAACTTATAGAGGCCGTCCAAAGTTGCTAATTATTTCCACAATCAAAAACAAACGTCTATGGCTACGTCTACCAGTGGCTACAGGCGACATCAACGGGCCTTACAGCAACCTGACCATATAACTAAAGCCACTGCAGAAGCTGTCACTAAACGACAAATTTGACACGGTCACTGCATGGTCCTTTCAAAGTGGAGGATCTGAAATGTCAAGACACCTATATATGGCAGGCAGGTCCATTTTAAAGGAACACGTTGCCTTCAAATCTCATGAAATGTTTACTGTTTGGAGGTGTTCCTTATACTTATTAAGAGTTGTTCTTGCAATAAAACACCTTTAATGTGTTATAATTAGTGAATGGTAATTAAAAAAAAACAAATATTGACCTTTGACCCCCGAGACATGTCCCGTGAAATGTATACGTTTTCAAGCCGTCAATACGATCGTCGATAAAATAACAGTAACGGGTACCAGACTTTCTTACACCACACAAAGCATTTGTGTTACTAGGTTGGCCCCGCTAAAATCATACGTTGTACGAGAACCCTGTCTTCGCGTCGTCTACTGTACTGCAGCAGGCAGGGGGGGGGGGTCTATGGGTGGTATGACCGCGGGGCTTTGCTGCTGCTGGTATGTCCCTGGACGCCCGGACGGACCGAGACATGGGGACTTAATACTTAATTATTTAACGTATGTTTTTTCTTTCTTTTTTCATTCATTTATTAACTGGATATTTATTGGAATACAATAAACAGATGGTAGATGGTAATCGTAACATTTTTAATAAAATAATTGCTCAGTCGTAGTTCAACAGCTGCGACTGGAAATAAGACTAATAGAATTTGTCCGCCATTTATGGGAGTCAAAATCTTGACTCCCATAAATGGCGGAGCGTTTTGTTTCGCGAAAGTTATCAAAAGCGAAGCATTTCTAAGGCACGTTTGTGTGGATCATTATATTCTACTTTTTAAACATCTTTCCGACCGTGCTCATTATACATCAAACGCTTTTTATAGCCCAAAAGCGCCCAACCCGAAGGCAACGTGTTCCTTTAATATACAAATAAAGTATAGATCAAAAACCTGGCTGTGTTTGGACTGACCCTTGCTCTATTGACTGACCTATCATTACATTTTGTATTGTATGAAAGGCAATTTACTGAGCAAGTTATAATCATTACTTTTTTTCTTCTAAAATCAACTTGGTCTTAAGACAAAATAAAACTTAATCAATGAAACAAATTAGAACTCGAGTATACTTAACATTTTCAGTGTCATTCTTTAATTTCTTTGGCAACTTCTCATAATTTGAAGTTATTTGACAAACTTGACGACTGCAATGATCACAACCGACGACAATGACCCTGAGGCCACCGTACTTCACATTGACCTCGGTTGTACCATGGAGGAAGGACGCCCCCATGGTTGTACTTCCCATCGCATTACTGGAATAATTGTGTCAATATTTCTCAATTCCACACCAGGGGAGCCTGAATTGGATTAAAGGATTTAAAAACAGTTTCATTAATGCATATTTTCATCTGACGTTTTGAACCCGCAAAAAAATGACTGATGGTTATAATGAGTGCCAGAAAAAGAAACAAATAAAAATATTGATTATTTGGCGGGCGGATGGGGGGTATCGATCCAAATGCCTCACTCACAGCACGGAGCAAGGAAATGTCTCACTGAGTTACCGCTGAAGACGTGCACTGGCCATGGCATCCCCGTACCGTGCCCAACCGGCGCATGCAAGAACAATGCAATTACGTTTAACTCATCACAATTTGGTATAGCCGTCATACGAACCGAACTATAGCTGGCTGACATGTTATCAATATTATATTGTTTCAAAGATGGGAGTATGAAAGTTGAACAATGGAGGTTGTGCATTGTGTATTCCAATAAGAAACAATTAAGTATCTCTTATATCTGATAATCCTCGTCTTTGCTCAAGGTGTGTTCGTTATCTAGATCCCCTTCCACTGTATGGAATGAATGCATGGGTGTAAAACAATACTATTACCCATTCCCGTCTGACCTTTCAAAGAACAGGCCTTCTTGTTTTAGTGTACAACTTAATTTATTTTGACCTTCCCAATTGTTTATTACGCAATTTAAATTCCAGGTGTATTCACCTGTTGAAGTATTATTTTTAGGGATGGGTACACATTACCAACCTAAGGTCCTCGCGGTCCCTAACAAGTTATAGTTACAATTAAGTAATGTTTTAACCTGCAATTTACAGTTAGCCTGGTGTCTAAATTAATACCTGCGTATTTTAGAGTACGATGTCTTTTACGACGTGTTACATTTTTGCTTCACAAGAACAGTTTTGTGAATTGTCAACCATAAACTAGCCGATGACCGCAAGCTGTTATATGCTCTCGTCGTCAAGCTTGCACTGAAACACAATAAGTCACTACAATAAGTCACTACAATAAGTCACTACTTGTTACAATCGCTTCTTAAAGGCACCATTCCATCGCATGTTCCTCAAATACAATTTCACGTGGCATTTGGGCCACAAAGTAGTATGTACTATTTGTTATCAGCAATACTATTAACTCGGCCATTGTCATGTTGCATGTATCCGTTACGGTGATCATCTTCCCCGGGAACACTTTTATCTGTAAATAACATATGTAGATGTTTATCACTGCACTCTCGACCTCTCAGTGCTCCTCAAAATGGTATTTTAAAGAAAGTGGTCAATGTAAAAAAAATCATCGTTTAGTTAGCCCCAAACAAGCAAACAACCCAACACCACAACAAACGAACATATCAACAACGTATCCTATTCCATTTTTATGGTACATGATTACCTTTCGAAACTATTTTGTGTGACAGTCACAATTTCACAGTTTTAATTCACAATGATTCTATGTCCTATACATTCAGACTTTAATTTATGAGTTTTTCATATATTTTATTAAAGACGAAATTATTATGCCGTCACTCAAGTTTTATTTGACACATCCCTTTGACAAACAGATCGTTCATTTCTGTTTAATCTTATACGCCCATCCACAGTTTCATTGTTGATTTTTGATCATTTTTTTCTGTAAAAGTGTCTGAAAAATGCACAGAAATTTGGTTTTGTCATGAGATACAAAGATGCTAACATGAGAAACAATGGGGGAATGCCAATTCAGGTCATGACCTTTAACTACTTTGACCTTTTTGGTTGAGTGGAAGTAGGTCAGAAAATTCAGGACATGTACATGATTGTGTCAAACCATGGAAAACTATTATTGCTCCATGGTCAAATTCACCATCATGTTTTTGTACTTTCAGTTCAACGCTACACAGCTTACCCGCAGTGATAAACTAACTGGGTTACGAATTACTGAATACTTAATGCAACGAGGTTACCGTCAAAGGTTACCTGATGTCATCAATATCGGGGCCAAGAAGGCAGGTAAGACGGCGGGCGTACTCCTTAGATAGCGGGTGTCCACTCTGGCTAACATACGTGGTCCAGCGACTTGTACTTCATGCATAGATCAAGGACTATCTGCGGTTGATCTGTTTTCGTGTTGCCCTGTACGTGTAGACTTAATTTGAAGTCTGAGATCACAGTTATTTGTGTCCATCAGCAACAAACGCAGACTGCCTCTGGTAAATTGACTACCCTAACTCGCCATCTACAACTGAAACTTACATCTAGTGCATACATGCCAGAAATGAACGTCAGTACGCCAAAAGAACCATGGACAGAGTTTGCAATCACTTAAGCATTTTCTGTTATTATTCTGTCATTGGTCTGAATTATTTTTGGGATTAGTACGTAAGGGTATAATTGTGTTTAAAAGTGGCCTATATACAGCTAAAAATAATATGAGATCTTAAAATATGAAGGTTTTTTTAAACTTTTTTTTTTAAATGGGCCTATCTGATTCTTACTAAACGAACATCGTGTTACCTATGATTTGAACGAAATAATCGAGTAATTCTCCTTCAACATCAACTTATTCATTACAAGCTACCCGGGCCCGATGGTTATTAACTGAAAAAGGATGAAGGGGCAACCTGTAAAGATTCAATCTAAATGCGGCTGGTTGGTTGTACTAAACATTGTCGGGAGACGTCTTTTCAAATGCCGCATGAAATAGACAGGTAGATCTGTTTTTTCCCCGTCGCCTGGCTTTGTAGCCATGGCCATTTTCGTAGTGACTTAGATGTCCAGAGTATGTTCGAGTTAGGCGACTCGAAAAGTCCTCTTTTATTTACTTTTTGTGTATTGACTTGACTTATATAAATTGTATCGCTTATACAGGCACCACCCTAATGAGTTGGTATATGGCTCATCATCCGGATAGCGCATGCTCAGGACATCGAAACACACTTCTTTGACAAATACTTCCAGCTTGGTTTACAATACTACAAGAGTCGGATGACTTTTGCGTCTGATGATCAGCTATCCTTCGAGAAAACTCCCCGTTATTTCGTCAATCCGGAAACTCCGGGATTTATCCGGGACTTGCTTCCACGCCACGTCAAGTTCATCGTTAGTGTTCGAGATCCCATAGAGAGAGCTATCTCGGACTTCGGTCATATCTCCGAGGTAAAAATTTTGTTATTATACTGTTCACATAATCGATATTCCTATTAAGACAGTTTTGATTAGCAACATTTGAGGGATGCTGACGCCAAACGAGATACTGAGTCAAGTTTCCAACAAAATTGAGTACATGAAACTTGACGTCAATATTACAGAGATAGCAAATCGCCAAATTTGGTTTGAAAATTCATGTTCGCAACATGAGACAATTACCGAGATATGACGTGCAAATTGACGCCAAAGTCTTGGATGTCAATTTAAGGCCACCATACTTTACATTTGTTGACTTCAGCTTAATAATGGCAGTTACTTTCCGTTTATAGTTACAGGTCAATCTATTCCATGGTGGTAAGATCAACGCCAGTCTCGTGAAGAACCGAACCTCTACTACTGAGGGCATTCGATTCACATCCGAAGTCATTAGTCCGTTGAACGGGTCAGTCCTGAACAACCACACCATTATAGATACAAGCGTGTATGCCAAACACATGGAGCACTGGCTCAGGCATTTCCCCCTTGCCAAGTTCCACTTCGTGGACCACGCCCAACTCATGACCAACCCAAGCTCGGAGATGAATAAAATTGAAAGATTCCTCAATCTGACACCTTATTTTAACCCAGAGATGTTCAATCAGAATGCTAAGAATGTAACGTCGTGTATCAAAGGTCACTGTATGGACTACACGCGGCTTTATGTCATCCCTAAAGCGAAGCCTGATGCAAGGACCATCAGCAAGTTAAAACTCTTCTTTCAACCGCACAATCGGATTTTTTTTACTCTAATTGGGGGAGATTTTTCATGGACGTAACAGATTCGTAGACACATCTGTCCTGCTTAGTCTTTCATTCCAGTCTGTGTAATCTTCATGTATTCTAAAGTCTATTTTTTGATGACTGAGTACACTGATAGAAGCGTCGAATTGTTACACAACTCATAGTTTCATTTGTTAAAGGTGCTGTTTATACGTTTGGTAATTGGAGCCTACTGATTGTGTTAATCCTTTATAAAATGTAGGTACATACAATAAAACTAATTACCTGTGAAAATTTCACTTCAAAAGGTGGTCGCGTTTTTGAGATATCACCGTAAAACCGGAGCGAATATTTCCACGCAGGAAGAATATTCCCCATAGGAATACAAAGTCTGAGAAGCGTTTCTGACAGAAACGCTTCTCAGATTCAAATTTGGGGGAATAAAAAGTGATGTATTTTCCATAACCGTAGTATTTCGAAGTTAAAAGTTTCTCAAAATTCACCATTCTACCCAAGGCTGCTGTACTTCTTACCAAGTAAATTTCTATTGCCATTAATTTTCAGAGTCATTACCAAACGTGTACAGTGCCTTTAATACTGAACTTCACCAGATTGTATATCGCCAAAGGAGTAATTATTATTTCCAATCCAGCTTGCATTTCAGACGATAAATCACCCAAGCGTGTAAATTTGACGTCGGTTTTGCAATGGTATGCCATAAAAGGTGTTAGCCTTTCTGGAACACTCTGACCGTTGCTCGAGAAAACAGGAAAATGCTTACGTCATCAACTGAGTTGAACTGGGGGAAAACCCGAATTTCCAGCATCAATATTTAAAGACCATTCATAATTTATTATTAAATACGCAGTCTATTCATAATTTTAAAAAAATGTATGGCTACAATATAATATTTTCGGTAGATCTAGGCCTATAACAGTTGACCTATTCTACGGGGAACTTGCGCGATTTTTTGTAAATTTTAGCCCAAGTTATTTAGCTTTATTTCGAGTGATGGTGCACAACTATAGCCAGAACATCTGACGTCACACTTCGAGGCTCGGATACCGGCCTTAAGCGCCTGGTGGGATCCTGCCAGATGTACTTTGACCTTGCATCCAATTCACACAGATATAGACTCATAGTCTATAGACCTTATGCATTAACGTCATCAAACCGCCATTTTAGAGGTAAGCCGATGATATGCAAACGCACAGATTTGTACGCGCGGCGCACAGCTAGGATTGACCAATATTTGACCCTTCCTTTTGACCTCTAAGAAAGGGCGCCCTCCTCAAATGACGTCATTTGCATAATGTCTATTACTATACACACGTACACATTACACATTGTATAAAACAACAAATACCAACAATTATGCGCACGTGCATGCAGCAGACGATCGAAAGTGGGTAGCTGACAAGCTACGTCCCTTCGGAGCGGACCAATCATAACACAGATACGGAAAGCTTACGTCACTGCAAGTTTATCTAATGAAATCATTGGGCCTGTCAGACCGCAAGGATAAAGAGAGGGGACCAGTCTGTTGTAATGTGTCGGGGACCAGTGTAATACGCTTGGGGCGAAAAACAGCCGTTTTAGCAGCCGGTTGTGAAGTTAATCGGATCGGTTGGTGCTATAGACCTTTCTATTGCAACGTCTCAGTCCGAGTTTTCGCCAACCAAGGTTGGAAAACTATGGAAAGCCATAAATGCAAAGCAAAAACAGTTTGAATAACGTTACACAAATATTCAAAAATACTGTTGAATTTGTTGGAAACAAAGCAACTAACCATGGGATGTATTAATGTGTCAAATAAAAATTTGCAAAAGTGATGAATTTTGTCACATTGTCTGTTAACACGATTGAATGTTTTGCCAACATTCGGCCGTCCATGCCAACCAGCGCGGTTTGTTTATCAACAATGGAAAGGTCTATAACCCTATACCCAAAACCAAAGATGTACCATTCTATTACCTCTGAGTTATGGTTTACCAATAAACCCAACTGAATGTCAAGGCCATGGCTTAGCTCACATGGAAGACCATGGAGACCAGCTGTCGATTGTGTGAAACCCGATACGGGTCTAACCAAATGGAATCAAAATACATGTATTGGTTTGTCAATAGTACACAAAGTGGGCGGTGACTGCACTTCGGATTCGTTGTGCAAACGTTGTCGTGCGTAATACTGTAAACAGAGCTCGTCGTGATAATGTGTAGGTACCTGCTGTCGGTATAGGTCACTACAAACTCGTAAAATGTTTATAAGAAGAAACTATAAATAAATAAAAAAATTGCGGGTACAACCATGTGTGAATCTCTTTTGTGGGATCGGGAGTGTTGGCTCTGAAATGTTTATGGAAAATGCTTGCGTCATCAACTTAGTTGGACTGGGGAAATACCCGAACATCAAGGTCCATATTCAAAGTCCATTCATTTTACGCAACATGGTTGCGTTTTCCACATTATTGCGTTATAATACTGTATACTGTAAATATATATTTATTGTAAGTTTTGTCTAAATATTATTTAAATAATAATAATAATAATACTCAGAAAAAAGTATTCCTAAAAAACATTTATAACAAAATATTGCTACGTGATTGTTAGCCGGGAAATAACTAAATATTTGCTGCCCATGCAGTCGACACTAAAACGTGAATAATTTCAGATTTCTTTTGAAACGGATCTGCTGTTGTTGTCGACCTTTAAAATGTTCAAAACGTTTTATGTTCGTTGTTCAAAAGTTTATTTATACATTTTTTCTCTATGTTCGTCGTTCGAACGTCCAAATCGTTTTATAAACGTTGATTACAACTTGACTATATAAAGAGGACACATGGGCCTGTGATTTTCAGTTCAGTTTCGACGTTTTCGTGTTCGAGGAAACGGTGCCTGGAATTCGTTTAATTTAGAAGGTGACTGGCAGGTATAACGGCATTCTTCGTTGGTGAAATTGTGGTGCTTGACTTTGTCGTTGATTTCATTATTTGTGCAGTTAACGGTGTATTTTTTGCATGATGGCAACTAGTGAGAGAAAATCACATCACCATTATTGTCACTTTCATCCTCCTCCTCCTCCTCGTTCTCACTGTTATCCTGGAGGTTTCATTTCCCCAGCATGCATACGGATTGTTTACGGACGACATTCACCCTGGTTTTCAGCGATTACGGATACTATCCACACCAAGGAGAGATGGGTCGTGATTGGTGGGGATGCAATGGCGATCCATCTGCAGATGAAGAACCTGGTGAAGACACTCTGGGATTCATGACGTACGGGCATGATGGGTACGGACCGGGTCATGTTGGGTTCAGACATGGTGGCTTCCAACCTAGAGGTTCTGGTCGCGGAGGAATCTTCGGTCGTGGTGGCAGCTTTGGTCGCGGTGGCAGCTTTGGTCGCGGTGGCAGCTTTGGTCGCGGTGGCAGCTTTGGTCGCGGTGGCAGCTTTGGTCGCGGAGGAATCTTCGGACGCGGTGGCGGCTTTGGTCGCGGTGGCAGCTTCGGTCACGGTGGCAGCTTTGGACGTCACCGATGTCATCCGATGTCAGGTGGATGGGATGACTACAGTGACAGCGACAGCGACAGCGACAGTAACAGTGACTCTGACACCGACTACCAGGCGACTTTCGAACTGATGAAGCTGTTTAAGAGGAAGGATATCTGTATCCGACTTGTTGGCAGACATTTGTATGTGGAAGCAGAGGGGAAGGCACGACAGACCAGTCTTGGTCATCATCCCCATCTAGAGCGAAGCTGTAGACGGTACTTCGTGGAACACCACATCCTACCAAAGAGAGCCGATAGGAGCAAGGTGACTGCAACTTTGAATGAGGATGGAGTGCTGACTATTAAAGCACCACACAATACGAGCCAGTCAGATGACAACGCACCCTTTGAGCAAGAAGTCATGATTCCAGATCCGGAAAAGAAGACTAAACTCCAACAACTGTTTTGTTATAACTGCACTTTGAATTGTTAAAGCTCTAAACTTGACCACAGTTGAAAAAATTGTCAAAAACAGAATAATCAACTATAATAGTGCAAGAAATTGAAACCAGTACAGGTTAATCGTGTCAGGTTTTTGCGAGACGGACATTGTTCTTCTATCAGCTTTCTAGCATGACGTGGGTTTAGATGGTCAGTGTGGAATATCCACTGCGTATAATCACATTTTCTGCACTATGGATTTACCGTATTGAATGTACTGATAATTTATAACAATAATAAAATGCTGCATCTTTTTATTAAGAGCATGTATTCCAATAACTTTTTAATACAGGTGTATAATAATGAAACAAATTGAATTTGACTGCCTTTAGCACCCGATTTTAAATCTAGAAAGTGATATTTGTATAGTTCTTTCGAGGATTTTACTGGTCGTTTCACAAAGCCAGATTTTCAAAATGTATATATTCTCATATATTTTCAAAATAACGTACTTAGTATTTCAGAACTTACTGTCGTATTTTAATCCCCTTCAATTTGGTTTTTGTTAAAAGTGATGTTTTCAAATCCATATTGAAATGTTTGTTTTATGGTATTTCTAGTGTCATTAATTTATTGAATCGCTCTTGATCTTTGTAATTGCTCTGTCTTGGAAGTAAGCTTATAAGTAGAACTTTACGTATCTCATAAACATAGTGAAAACTTTGATGCTCCATCAGTACTTTCCATGTAATACGTTTGTGATTTGACACAGCTATGAAGATATAAAATTGTAGTAAAAAAATCACTGTAAAAAATAACCAAAACTGTGTAAATTTAACAAGACTCATGTATTTATGTTTAAAGCATGTTTATTTCAGACTCCCCAAAAGATGTACAGCAGTATACAATCTAGGGTTAATGAGCTTTCCTAGTGTACAATATTTAAAGATAATTTTGATCGAGAAAACCCTTGTACATAGAATGGTACTTTTGGATTATTCAGGTAAAACCCTTTCTTAAAATAAAACAAGTTTAGGAGAAAATCTTTATCTTTCAATGAGTATAGCTTGCCAAGTAATCTAATGGTTACCAGTCTTGAACTATTAGTTACGCCATCTGGGTCATTGTCAAGGACGCAATATATAAATGCTTACAATATTATTCTTGTTATTATTGTTATTGAAATGTTATGATTCAATTCAAAGAAAATTCATAGACATGGGGTATACAAAAAAAAATATTATGAGTAAGAAGATCACTTCCAAGAAACTAGAACTATTCTTGTATTGATGTAGAATTTGAGGCTTTGCATGGTTGAGAAAAACATATTCCCGTTTTATTTGCATAACATTACTAAATGACAAATGTTCATCTTTGGTGTTTTGTAGGGGAAGACAAATATATACTGAATTTAAGTGATGCAAATGCATCTATTATTTGTTTTATTTTTTTGCATTACTGAATACTATTATTAATGAGTGAAAAGTCTTACTATAAAACCACCCTACACGTAGTCTTAGTACAAGATGTTACTATTTTTGATTGATTTTTGAAGCATTGACAAATTCTGAACGTTTTGATTCCGAGTTAAATACATAAGTCCATAGATCTGTTTAGCACACAAACTCGCCTTAGATCAGCAAAATAAGTAATCAAGCAAGATCTAAATTCTGCTCAGCAAGTTTTGTTGAGCAGTGTATTTTGCTTGAGTTTAATGAGCCTTGGGTAGAAGTGCTCCATGGCCAACTATTTTCCCTATTTACTCGAGTAAAACTTTGAAGTGAAAAAAATACATGTAATAATTATATTTAAAAAAATACAGCACCATGTTATGTGGATGGCAATGTGAAAAATGTTTAGAATATGTGAAATGTTAACTTAAATATAAATACACATTTGTGAATATAGGACCTATAGTAATCAAAAGGATTGATCGATAACAAACCCCTTGATAATTTGACAGAGAAGGTACTTTTGTTTCTACTCCATAATAAAATGACTGATTATAGTATGTTGCCCTCAATGGTTGGTGGAGTCAATTCAATTTTTGTAATTGAGCATTGTGTATGTTTGACATGTGCAAAGAAACCTGGATAAATCTTGGTAATCTTCTCCAAGTAATGGTACGGCATTGAAGTTTTTCCCACTTAGATTCAACTTCAACGAAAAACAATGCTCCGTGTACTAACAATAAAAAACCCAGCTTGCATAAACCATCATTTTTTTAATCAAAAAGTCTGTCCATAATATATTTCAACTCTTCTTGGGCAATCATCTCATCAATTATAACAGGGAGATGGCTTTAGTGATTTGCTATTTTCCTTTTTTGACAAGTTGCTGAATACTGTGTTCCTGTTGTCTGACTTGTTTAAGTTTAGAGCTCTGCTGTTTGATCATAATGGCCATGTCTGCGGATGAGATAAATAAAATATATGTCAACATTAACAAACAAGGTTGAGAGTAATTGCTGACAAAGGTCTGAAAGTAGAGAGTCTAGGTATGTTCAAATGGAACCCCATGAGTCGTAGATTTCAATAAGCTTTTGGGAACAGTATTCTCAGCACTCGAGAAGTAGATCAATGAGCAGGATTTCTTTAAATCTGAAGATCGTATCAACTAATTCTTTCACCGAACAGACATAAAAATGTATGAAATTAGATAAAGGTCTAAAACTCCTCATTCCTGACCATTTCAAGCGTTTTTTAGACTGGTTTCCTACCAGAGCTTGCTTAGCTGAGAAATTTGTTCAGCAAAAATATTCGCTTGGAATTGACCCCGTCTTTATGCTTGCCTTAGTCTTAATTCAAGATGCTCCTGATGTTCTTTTTCATTATCCATCGCCAAAAAGGTGCCATTGTGATAAACCCAACCTTACAACTGCTATGAGCGACAGCGGTTTGTTTTAAAATAGCGCCCTCTTTCAGCGATAGGTCATGGAGTATGAACAACCGGAAAGGCTTGAATCAAGACTATGCTTGAGTGACATTTTTTTTGTCAGATACTGAGTGCTTCATAAGTGCCGTTTATTATTATTATTATGCTTACCTTTGTTCTCTTTTTGCAGGTGTCCTCCAATCTTACTCAGACTTCGGAGTTTTTCTTGTAAGCATTTTAACTGTTCTTTCTGAGCTTGCATGTCAATGCTTCCCGTCCTTAAAAAAAGAAAAGAGGCAAACCATACTACAGGTGATACAATTTGGAAACGATTGATTCAAAATACATTTTAATGAAAGCCTTCTGCTACACCTACATTTACTCAATCATTTATATTTGTTAAAAGCAAGTATTTGTGGAATTAAAAGGTTAGATAAAATATATTTTATTTACTTTAATTATTTAGACTTTTAAAAGCAACAGATTTAGAATAACAATCAGACCACAAATCACGAAAAAAAAGGATAATGTGGAAATATAAACAATAAACTGTAGCCTAGGGACTGCCCCGAAACGAACTAAAAGAGCAATCCCCTTAAAAAAAAACAATCATTACATCAAAAACTCAAAATGATTATAATGCACTCTAAATTTCAAAGAACAATTATCACAATTAAACACTCTTTTAAACCATAGACAAAGCAGGCAACAATATGAAATTACATAAAGTGTTGTCCTATTCTAGAAATTAAAATCAAATGTGAAAATTGAACTTTCAGACAGGGCTTTCCAAAAGTTGTCAAATGCATAGACTAATAATTTCATGATAAACAAAAACAATGAATAGGTTGGCAGTTTCACAGATTCAAGAAGATACAGTATAAGTAAAGAGTCAGAATAACTTCTGCTGTTATCAACGTTGCTTTCAGTTGGACACCTGTGAAATGTAAGGGGGTAGGGTTAGGGAGGGTAAAAATGCAACAAGATGTAGTTCAAAAAGACTGTAAGATGATAAATAGGTAGTTAAAATGTTTGAATTTAGGGACAGCAGTCAATCCGGCACAAACACTGAACCCATAGTTCCAATGATGGTCCTGGACATCAACTGGGTCTAAATGAAAACCAAAATGCAGAAAGTAAAATGTGCAGTAATGGAGAATAATCAAATATATACAATAACTGTACAGCAAGACACTAGTAAGCCTCACAAAACCAATTCACAAAAAGATGATAGAACTATGCAAATAATACTTACGGGATGATGATGATGATAGGCTAATAGAACTTTCTGTAGTACTGCTACAAGTGCTTATTGAATCTAAGCTCAAAATGTCTGATGTCCTACTCTTCCCTCGACTCTCGAAAGGAGTAAACATTAAGGGGCCTGACTGACTATTATTATTTTGAGAAGTGTTATTATTTGCCAAGCCGAAGTCACTCGTATCCTGTGGGGACACGCTGAGAAGGTTTGCGACCGGTGACAGGGGCCTTTGAAAGAAATCTGGCTCCGGTGTAATGACCCTACCGCCAGGGTTGTTGAACTCTGGGACGGAGGATAATAACTCAGGTTGTCCGGCATTGGTGTCGGTGTTCCAACACCGGGGAAGAGGTTAATAATGGCACTGTCATACCTGGATTAAATTGAAAGAGAAATAAAATTTACTTTGATAAAAAGGTCTGAAACCGGTATAACCTTTATAATCAGTGAGCTTTCTGATTGAAACTTTCCATTTGATAATAACTCATCGTTTACTTTCTCTTTAAGTAGCCTGGGCTTGATTTCACAAAGAGCTAAGATTGATCTCAAGATATGTATCAAAGTATATAATTGCTAAGTAAATGTCAAATCACTATGGCAATATAACAATTCTTCGTCAGGTGAATCTTTTAATAGAATCTTGTGAAATCAAGCCTTGATGGGCTGTTAACTTTGGTTGTTACATACCCCTGTTTCCCATTGTACACACCTACCGTTGTTACATACCCACCGGTTGTTACATACCCACTGTTTCCCAGTGTACCCACCTACCGGTTGTTTCATACCCACTGTTTCCCATGTACCCACCTACCGGTTGTTACATACCCACTTTTTCCCACTGTACCCACCTACCGGTTGTTACATACCCACTTTTTCCCACTGTACCCACCTACCGGTTGTTACATACCCACTGTTTCCAACTGTACCCACCTACCGGTTGTTACATACCCACTGTTTCCAACTGTACCCACCTACCGGTTGTTACATACCCACTTTTCCACTGTACCCACCTACCGGTTGTTACATACCCACTGTTTCCCACTGTACCCACCTACCGGTTGTTACATACCCACTGTTTCCCACTGTACCCACCTACCTCCATTCTGTTTGTCCACAGATTTGGTGTTGTAGCCTGATTCTCTGGTATAATTCACAGTAGTTGGGGTATATCTAGTCAAATAAACAGGGAACTTAGACAATGAGAAAATCAGAAGCCACCCTACCAGCCACAAATCGTACCCACCAGCCAATTTACACCCTGCCAGCTAATTTAGGCTTTAATAATAACACAGCATTATTAGGTACATTACACTATACGATGGGTTTGTGGTGTATTATATATTGTAATCTTACAATATCTGAAAGTGGTTTATCAAAAAGTTTATTTATAAGTTTATTTATTTCAGAACCTTGTTTGCCTTTGTGGAATATGGTACTGCAGGCCCAAATAACAACAATTTGCGCTTAATATTAGGTCAGGCATAGCAATGTTATCAGAGTCCCTCCCCTCCCCCCACTTAAAACTGCTGCTGGAGCAGCATTGAGCTCATCCTACTTGGTGACCCATAGACCAAACCAAAAGTGATCTTCAGCAATGTTATAAACAATACATTAGAGTTTATGCACTAAGAACACTTCTGACAACCTCAAGTTACCAGGTACTGAAATGTGTGAAGGAAATGCTTTTATGCACTCTACCATCCAAATAAGCACAAGACTTGCGAAGGCTTAAAAACTTTTCTTATTCATCAAACTGATAAATAAAACGAAAACTAAATAAATAAAAGTTGCACAAGACTGAATGGCTTTCTACAGCATTGAGCATCTTATTTACCTGGTGTTAAGTGAATCCATTGACCAAGCTGCATTTATACCAGCACCTGATTTTGCAGTTTTCTTTGGCTCTTTGGCCAGGGTCGGTTGACCTGAAACAACCTTCTGCATCTCAAGAAGTAGCACCCTCAAATCCTCATCGGTCATCAGCCTTCTCAGTGTATCGTTCGGCTGCTTGACCGTCGTCTGGGTACCTTTTCTACAAGAAACTGGGTGGTCTTCAACTGTTTTCTCTGCAGTTACTGTCTCCGTTTTGAAACCAGCTAGTTTCATTGTGCTTGAATCAATAAGTTTGACTCCCCCAGATGGCTTTTTGTCAGTATCATTCAGTTTTCTGATCTGCTCTAATCTGCTGGACTTTGTTTGGACAATGTTGGGGGCAGTGGTTTTAATGACTGTTCCATGTTTAGTGGGTGTGTTTAGTTGGATTTTCACTTTTGTTGGAATATCTGTTTGAAGTGTGTAGGGTTTTGCTCGTTGTAATTCCTGTTAGAAAAGATTGATAAAGTTAACATTCTCGCTCATATTAACATTCACTAAATACATTGCCATCAATCACACATTCAGGTTAAAGCTCAGGCGCTGCAATAACCACATAATTCTGCGCTTACTGAGCCCTTTATAGCATGTCAATCTATGGACTGTAAAGCACAATATTCTGTAAGCAGCTCCATTAAATTGAGCCCCGGTTTAAAATTAGACACTCAGCAAGGTATTGTATGAAGTAGGCTGGTACCGACCTTGATATCTAATTGATGCTTGAGTTTCAGCCTTGCTATGTCTTGTTCCTGCCTCTCTATAACTGCTTTACACTCCCCATGGTCCATGGTAGCCTGAATTAGAATGCAAACCAACATCATCAACCAACAATAATTTAAAAATAAAATCCAAACAATATTTTGAATATTTTAAAAATGAAATGGTATGTCTTACTCCAGCCAGTATATAATAACACATATTTTCAACTTGAACGAATAGTAAAGTATTGATAAATATAAGATAATAATATGTTGATCGATAAGATGTGAATTCCTTTGGTATGAAAGTTGGAATGGTACCAATCGTCTTCAGAAATGTTTCTGTCACATTAAATCGTAAACCCCTAGTATACTTTGGCTTGAGAACCTTTCATATCCTCCAAAATACTTCACTCTGTGGTAACTCAACACCCAAATGTTTGGACTTGGATAAGATCGCTATGAATGTTACAATGATAAGAAATTCATTAATTTGCTACATTTATAATGCAAACTCTCCATCCGAGGATGTTCAAAGGCACAAATTACAATAAAAATACCATTAAAAATTACATCAAAATACAAACAATAAAAATTACATCAAAATGCATACAATAATGCCTAAAAAATACAAAAATGCACCAACTACATACAGATGCAGCATAAAATTACACATTCCAAACAAATTATTAAAAAGCAGACATTCTCACCCCTACAAAAGGGGGGGAACAAAGCACTGGAATAGACAAAGTAAAGTAAAGAATAAAGGAGGGTAAAATCTGGCAATGCACACAAAAGTAATCAACAAATGTAATTACAGACTATATGCCTCCCTAAACAAACCAGTCTTTAATTTAGACTTGAAAGACCCCAGAGAATTAAACCCCAAGTAAAAAAAGGAGGTGGTGCATTCCACAGCTTAGGAGGAACCAAAACAAAGGTGCAATCTCCAAAAGAGTGCTGCACCTTACCCCTAGGATACTCAAGTAGTAATTCACCTGTTGACATCAGACTATATCTCTGTTGTCTTTTGACAGTAAACAGGACACATACAAAATCATACATAAAAAGTGTTTCTTGGGCCTGCAGAACCATATCATACAAAGTCACACAACTTCCTGAACAGAATTTTGGAAAAGTTGGGTACATCAGGGTTGAACAAAAAAATGCACCCAAATCCACTCTTCATTAATTATTTAGGCAATTAAGCATTGTAGGATGCACAAAACCTGTTCCAAAACTAAAATGTTTTTCATGCCAACTTTCTGAATAAAAAAAGTTTATTGAACACCAAAGGACTGGAATGAATGTTAATATGCACCTTTTTCAGAGATTCATCCAGTTTAATGATGACTGATCTTTGTTCAGCCCTCTGTCTTGCCAAGCTCTGAACCTCCTCCGTTAAATTTGTCATATTTCTGCTCATCTCAGTGAGTTGGGCCTTGTACTGGTCTCGTTCCCCAACTAACGTTGATTTCTCCTGTGAATATTCAAAGTTCATTGTATGATAAACAGGGGTAGATTTGAACAATATGAAAAATCCTTTAAAGAATTGCCAGCGATGTTCTCTTTGTCAGGGGATGAAACCCTCTGAACTTTCAGGGTGTTACATTTTAAACAGGGTTGAGAATCATTACTGACAAACACGTCTGAAACTAGAATAACAATGTTAGAAGGCATGATGGTAACCCCCAGAGTTATTGTTTTCAATGAGCTTTTGGAAACAGTATCCTCAGCACTAGAGAAGAAGAAGAACAAAAAGGCATGACTTCTTTCTAATGATCCGAAGAAAAAACAGATACTTTATTTTTGCCAGGGCACTGAGACAGAGGCAGACATAAAAAGGTCTGAAGTCTCTCATCTGTTTTAGAGGATTTACGGACTCTTTACATCACTGTGAATCTAGAGATTTTGACTTAAACTGTGCCATGTCTTAATCTAGCAATGGTCCGTTTCTAAAAGTAGCCCCTAGTTTCTCATCCCTGTTTTAGAAGATTTACAGACTCTTTACATCACTGTGAATCTAGAGATTTTGACATAAACTGGCAATGTCTTCTTCTAGCAATGGTCCGTTTCTAAAAGTAGCCCTAGTTTCTCATCCCTGTTTTAGAGGATTACAGACTCTTTACATCACTGGGAATCTAGAGATTTTGACATAAATGGGCAAATGTCTTCTCTCTTGTAAGAGTAGCCCTCTAGGCTGTTCAGCTTAACCTGCAGGTTTACTTTTCATTGTCCTCATCCTGTTCCTAAGTGTGATGTAATTTCACTGTGAGCCATGCCCACTATACTCAAACTGGTTCACAACAATTACTAGAAACCCATAGCAAATGCTGTCAAACTAGTTGTCTTTTAGAAAAAATGTATTCAAAATATTTTGTTTGACTTGCTTTTCACATGTCTTGCAAAGACATAAGGTCTTAAGAAATACCTTTGAACAATAAAATGAACAAATTACATACAGCAATACACCAGCTTAGGGGCCGGAAGTAGCCAATCATTCAGGTACTGCAGATGTGCAAATATGTGATGTAATGACTTACCATCATGATAACATCTAGACACCCAGGAAGGGAGAATGTCAAGATTATTCAGTGTTCTAAACACACTATATTTCGATTAACCTGCACGGAAAAGCTTGTGGTTTTATAACTCTACCTTTCTTGTAATATCCAGGCACTCTTTGAGCCAGTGTATATCACTTTGTAGTGTATCAATCTCACTACGCTTTGCTGTAACCTGCTGCTGCATACTCTCTGCAACCTTCACAGCTGTATCAAACAATTGGGTCAGAGAAATAGAGAGAGAGAAAAAAACAAAAACATTACAAACTAGGTTTGAAGAGATTTTAGTCCTTCTGTTTGTAACTTGGTCTCCTCTCCCGTTTAAAACCAGTTTTCTGCATTAACAGCAATATGAAATTGATCACTGAGTCCATTTTATAAGCTGCTTAAAATTTTCTTACAGAAAAAATTAGCAGGGTACCAGCCACTGTGGGTAAATGTGACATGGTATGTTGGCTGGTTACCTTATTTTGGTGTGCATAATTTTGGTGTGCTTACGTACTTTTAAATAGTTTTAACAGTTGTATGAAATTAACCCCAGGTTAATAAGTGAGCCTTCCTAACCTGACACATGGTTCAAAATGATCACTGAACCACTCATAGGGTCTTGTAATAATAGCAATAGACCAGTAGCCAAACAACTTAACAAGTCCTGCAGTCTAATGTTTTTGTCTCCAAAATCAGGGTCGAGAGCCAAAAGGTCAGAAACATTGAAACACACTTTTTGAGGCATATTGTAATAATGGCAATTCCACCTTTTGTAATCACTGGCGTAATTGATTTGCAAGAAGCTTCTGCACAAGGTATCCTAAGCACTAGAGAAGTAGATTAGAGAGCATGACTTCTATATATATAAAAAAAATAGCAGCTACTATCGTAGCCTGGAAGGTGTTATGGGCTGCAGTAAGATCTCTGTGTTGAGTTTGTATCTTGTCTCCACCCTTACCTTTACCGTCTGTGACAACCGTTGCCTGGATGGTGTTATGGGCTGCAGTCAGATCTCTATGTTGAGTTTGTATCTTGGACCGATACTTAGAGATGTCTTTTTGATAACTCTGCTCTCTCTCCATGATGTCCGCCTTCATCTTGTCTTGCTCGCTAGTCAGCAAATCAATCTAGAAGGAGTGGTACAGTATTTATGATTGCATATGATTATTATTGTAAACTTTTTGATCGACCAAAACAACTCAAACTTTTGCATGCAAAAGTCATTAGACATATAGTCACAGTGCTGGCCAAAATGCAACTTTCAACACTAAAACTACTTGCAACAACATCGATACAGGCCATACACATTAATACAATTTTTTTTTAACTTACCATTAATTGATTAGGCTTTGTGTGAAATATTAAATCCATCAAAACTATCAAAATGTGAGACTCTGATGCTTCTACAATTACATGAAAAGAGATAACATTGTTGACTGGTCTAGGTCCGTCATAGATATGCATTTAAAAAACCTAACCGTAAACTCCTAATTGTAGTATACCTGTGTCTTAGCTTGTTTGAGTTCAGCTTCTAGCTCTTCTTTGCCCCTTACGATCATCTTAGACTCTCTAGCTGTACCCTGGATCTCTTCCTGCAATCTCTTGTTATCTTCCTCAACGTTTCGCAGCCTCTTCTCTCGTATCTTCAGCTTCTTCAAGACGGCCTCTTGCTGACTTTTCAATTCTTTGAGCTCCTTATTATTGATAATGAAGATGTTGTGAGATTAATGCATGTACAAACAAGAGTTCTTGAAAGAATCACTGTCTTTTCAAATTGGTAAAGGTTAGAAATAAAAAAACATACTCATGGCTTCAATTAAAGGGGACAAATCAACTAAAGTAAACTAGAAAATTGCAACTTCTTCCATATACATGTATCCCTGATTTTTATCTTCTTGGAATCTTGGATATAAAAGAAAGATTGCAATAAAGGTACGATTGAACTGGCTTGATGAAACAGTTTGTACAAGCCAATAAATTAATACTATTCTTATTATTCTTTTATTTATTATTAATATTTTTTGGGGAGAGGGGGGCACTTACCTATCCTTGAATTTTCCAAAATTTAAAGTTACTTTATCAAATCTCATTATAATTTTTAACTCAAGTCACTTACCCATCAAGCTATCGCCTTTGGAAAATCACTTACTTCCAGATAAAAACAATTACCTGAGGCAAGTCGAGTGTTAATTTTAAGCCTTGTATAAGAACTGACAACAAGACGTGCCAATGAGCAACCTTCTGTTGATCTCTATGTGAGGGCACTCTAGTCTGATGACATTATCAGAAGCACCTATCATAAGGAAGCCAGTAACACACCTTTGTTAGTTCCTGTAGTCCTCTCTTCATCTGTTCTCGCTCCTGCTCCCAGTCTTCACTAGCCTTGCTGGCTACCCCAGCTAGCTGGGCCATACTTGATGTCTGCTCTTTCAATCTCGCACACTGTTCCTCTCGCTCATTCACCTGGAATTAAAACGAGTCCGGAATATAGACCTATCCAATCACTCAAGACATGATATAGACCTGTCCAATCACTCAATACATGATATAGACCTGTCCAATCACTCAAGACATGATACAGACCTGTCCAATCACGCAAGACATGATACAGACCTGTCCAATCAAGCAAGACATGATACAGACCTGTCCAATCACTCAATATATGATACAGACCTGTCCAATCACGCAAGACATGATACAGACCTGTCCAATCACTCAAGACATGATACAGACCTGTCCAATCACTCAAGACATGATACAGACCTGTCCAATCACGCAAGACATGATACAGACCTGTCCAATCACGCAAGACATGATATAGACCTGTCCAATCACTCAAGACATGATACAGACCTGTCCAATCACTCAAGACATGATGTAGACCTGTCCAATAACGCAAGACATGATACAGACCTGTCCAATCACTCAAGACATGATACCGACCTGTCCAATCACTCAAGACATGATACAGACCTGTCCAATCACTCAAGACATGATACAGACCTGTCCAATCACTCAAGACATGATACAGACCTGTCCAATCACGCAAGACATGATACAGACCTGTCAAATCACGCAAGACATGATATAGACCTGTCCAATCACTCAAGACATGATATAGACCTGTCCAATCACTCAAGACATGATACAGACCTGTCCAATCACTCAAGACATGATACCGACCTGTCCAATCACTCAAGACATGATACAGACCTGTCCAATCACTCAAGACATGATACAGACCTGTCCAATCACTCAAGACATGATACAGACCTGTCCAATCACTCAAGACATGATACAGACCTGTCCAATCACGCAAGACATGATACAGACCTGTCCAATCACGCAAGACATGATACAGACCTGTCAAATCACGCAAGACATGATATAGACCTGTCCAATCACTCAAGACATGATATAGACCTGTCCAATCACTCAAGACATGATACAGACCTGTCCAATCACTCAAGACATGATATAGACCTGTCCAATCACTCAAGACATGATATAGACCTGTCCAATCACTCAAGACATGATACAGACCTGTCCAATCACTCAAGACATGATACAGACCTGTCCAATCACATGAAAATATGTCTTTTGTCTATAACTATTCTAAGTTGAAAACACCTTTTCTGTTACGAAACAGTCGACCGTAAACATCAGAAACCCCATTCGCAAATTGATCACACGCCGTGTAACGCACTAGTAGATGAAAATGGCCTCACAGACTTTGTCATATTGTTTCAAACTGATATTTTTCCAAATGGCATGAACACAGCCTGTATAGATCTAAACATAAATCACCAGTAAGATTAATCTAAAAACATACAAACCTGAACATGGAGTTGATCTTTCTGAATCTGAGCTTGACTAAGCTCAATGTTTTTATCCTCCAGAAATGACAGATATTGAACCTTCTCTCTCTGCATCACATCTAGCTCCTGTTTTTTTTCTGCAAGGTTGAGGGCAATATTCCCCTTCTCCTCTATCACTCTTTGAAATTCTTGCTGGACTTCCTCCAGTTTCGCTCTCATGTCTTCCCTGGACAGTAGCAGGTCCTGGTGTTCAGAATCTCTCTGTGTGAACTCGGCCATGAGGGTGTCGTACTTGCTGATCAGGTCATTGTTCTGAGAGGTCAGGTCATGGGTCAAAGAGGTAATTCTCTGCTTGTGATCTTCCTGCATCGATGTAACCTGCATGAAAGACCAAAGTCAAAATGTCAGATACTTAATTCTATGTTAAGTACTAAATCTTCAGGGACATGTTAAGTAAATGAAGCCTAGGATTTCATGAAGGTCAATGTTTATTATTTAGCTTTACCTGATTGAATTCAAGTTCTAGGCCTGGTTTGTGGTGTAATTGAACACCTGTAAAAATTGTATTTATTATGCCAAAATACTTATTTAAAAGCAAATTGGCAACAAACAACCTCCTCACCCCCTGCAAAAAACACAAAAAACCAAAACAACCAAACAAACAAACAACAAACCCACACAGACCAATTTTGAGAAAATGAAGTAATCACACTGTTGTCATGGCACCGGTCAACTGTTATTTGTCCTTTATTCTTAGCAGTGACAGGTTAGCAATATATCAGCATGATAGATAAGAACTTCTGATTAATCATGGTGCTAACCGTGGATTAATTTGCCATCTGAGGTTTTGCGGAATTAGATAACATTGAGCACACTATCTTTAGTGAACGAGGAAATCAAAGATGGCGGATCATGATGTCATACAAGAGGTCAACGCAGGAAGAGAAGTAAGCGGGTTGGACTGTTGGTTAAATCTAGACAACGTGGCATTTGCCCTGCAGTTCCAAAATTGTTTCAAATGTGCAGCGTTTCTACAATAAAATGGATGACCTAAACATTTGTATTTGTACTCAGACTGCTGTGGATTTCTTTTTACTGAAACCAGGGGTCGATTTCACAAAACTCTTCCTAACTTAGGACTAGTCCTAGGCAATGCTAAGAGATAGGACTAGTCCTAAGTTAGGACCAGTACTTAGGACTAGTCCTATCTCTTAGCATTGCCTAGGACTAGTCCTAAGTTAGGAAGAGTTTTGTGAAATCGACCCCTGGGTGGACAACACTCACCCAAATTAAGATTTGTCATTTACAGGCAAGATCAATCACCGGACATTACGAGAAAAAAAGCAGTTTATGGTGACAGTATTTGTTTCTTGATCAACAATTCGTGGTGTAGTGACATCAAGATCTTGTCTTCAAGCTGTGTGCCTGATATCAAACCAATTACTATTAAATGTTGGTCATAATGACTTGCCGTGTTGATTTAGCTGTATGATCATGACTGCAGTATATACACCCTTGAGCTAATGTAGATCTACAGACACCTAATATCTAAGTACTGTCATTTCTTGTTACTGGGTCATGGTGTGCAGCAGCTGATGTTTCAGAGCAAAAGCGGCCGTTTGTGTTATATCCTGATGAGGTCATGTGACTTCTACCAGGCATGAAAGCTGCAACAACCTTACCAGATCACACCACGCTTTCTACAAAGCTGTTCACATCAGTTTGCCAATATTCCGGCCGGCATCTTTAACTGGTTGCTCAACTTAGCCAGACTGCCCAAGACTTTCAAGGACTCGATCATAGTTCCAGTGTCGGAAAAAGAAACTAACCAGTTCACTGAATGATTATAGGCCTCTGGGTTTGACGTGAGAGGTTGTGAAGTATTTTGAATGTCTAATGATGAACTTCACAAAATCTTTACTGCCGTGTGATCTGAATCCATATGTTCTATTCTATTCTGAGTTCACATTGAAAGCACAATCAAGGGATGATGAATCTTTTTCAATTATGGTCTTTCAGTGTTGAAAGAATATTTCCCTTTACCTTTTGGTCCAAGTGCCTTGCTGACTGCTCCCTAGCCTCCTCAACTAGCCTACTTAACTCCTCCCATTCACTGCTCTTTTTGTCCAGCTGGGTCTTGAGGTCATTTATCTTGATCTTCATCTCTTCCTCAAGGTTACAGAGTTTGCTGTTCTGCTCCTGTGCTAACATCACATCGGCCTCAGCTTTAGCAGTAGACTCCTGAGACAAGAATTTGACAAACTTCTTGAAATCGAACACCGACTACAAACCAATATTTCTTTGAAAAAAGGACTTGAAAATGCCTTTCTAGAATGCAAAAGAAATCCCCATTTGTCAGTAGGTAGTTTTTTTTGTAAATAGACCATTCAGGACATGTTCCATATGTGCAACTGTTATCATGATTACTTGACGCTAATTATTATGTCAACAAGTCACCAGACTATGTATATAATTTCCTGTCATACATGTACACAGTGTGAACAGAACTTGCAAATCACATTTCATAACACAGAGCCTTTAAATAGTTACATCATGTAGGTAAAACTACACTGAGCTGAGTAAAGGAAATTAGTCTAGCTTCAATGTATCAAGTGTACATTGCAAATTAACTTGGAGTAATGTCAATGACTTGATTGTTCCAAGTGACCATTCAAATTGAACTCCCCAGACTAAAGACAGTGTTGCTCTTTCACATGGTTTGGGGCAAGCTTTGAATAGCAACCTCCAGATCCAGATGGGCTTTAGCCTGATACCACTATGTCATAGACATTAACTCAGAATCATGTATGGATGCTTGCAGTCTTTATTGAACTACGCAAAAGCTTGCCGTGAACCATGTGACAAAGCTCTGGTCTCTAATCTGGAATTCAAATTTGATCGCTAACTTGTGACTGAGCCAGTCATCGTACCAGACACTATTCAAATCTGTTAAACTCGCAATGAAATTGGATGGAGCAATACTAGAGCTGCATTGAGATAAACTTACTTTTGCAGCTTGCAGTTCAAGTTCAAGTTTGTGAATTTTCTCAAGTAGTTGATGCTTTTCCTCCCCAGCTACTTGGTGTTGATTAAGGGCAGCTTGCAGGTCTGACGTTAATGAGTCACACTAAGACAGAAACAATGTGTGGTGATGAACATTACAACAAGGAAACTATCTTCAGGAGATAGTTTTTAAGACTTCATGCACAGTCAAAACCCTTATTCATCTTCTTACTTCAAACTCAGGAGGTTTGGTACTGGGTCCAATTCCAAAGAGCTACTTATGCACAAAAAGTTTATTACCAATATTAGTAATAGTTACTTCCCACACTACCTGTGTTTGCAGCTTGCTCCTTGTATTCTCCGACTTGTTTTGCAGCTCCTCCAGTTTGCTCTGCAAATCTGCAACATGACTAGTCTTCAATTCAAGCTGTTGCTGCATATGCTCCCTTCAGTAAACAATGACGGATGTTCAGATACAATGACATAAAGAATATAAAGGTTCACATTGATGTAACCTAACCCTGTTAATCCTGGGCAAAGCAAGAGAGGGTACATGGAAGCTAAGTTGCAAACTGGCATTTCTTTTCAGTTCTATTTCAACGGAAACCCACTATTCAATAATGTCAAAGCAACAAAACTTTTTTGTGAAGGAAAGCAAAAATTATTGGTCCACTTGATTTAGTGCTTCATTTGCCAACTGAGGCTAAGAATGCTGACTGAAACCAATTATTGTAATTTCTATTTTATTATTATTATTGGGGGGGGGGGGGAGTCCCCCCTCATACACCCCTCTGGTCACTACAGCCCTTATGCCAAGTTATATAAAGACGTACCAAGCTCTGGTATATCAGCAATACAAAGGAAGTTTACTCACCACTGTTTCCATCATTGAGTTAAATCCTAAACAACTGAACATAAGCTCAATAACTCTCTTTTAGTAGGCCTATTATATTTGCATATGCGTAAAAAAAAACTAGTTGAATTACATACTGTGTGAGTGTTAGTTGCGACTGAAGGCTCAGCGTCTGCTTTCGAGCATTTAGCGCTCTCTCTGTTGCTGCGCTCAATTGTTCCTCATGCTCTTCACTTATTCTACGTAACCTGGAATCAGAAAATATATAAAAAGTATTTGGAACATTCGTGCAAATGTCAGTGAAGTTTGAAGCTTTGTATGGTGTGGATAATAAGAAGTAACTATAGCTAGTAAACTTGCAGGTACAACTAAACATGGCTGTACCCAAAGTGTACTAGTTACTTCCGTGCAATTGTCATCTTTATATTTGTGGGCTTGTTTGTGTGTGTGTTTACCCAATAAAACCGAGGACTTTAACAAAAGGGATTAAGGTTTTTTCAGAGAACCAAGGACTTTGTCACTTTGCTTTCCTGCACAAAACCAATGGTGATATGGCTAACAAAAACTAAGTCCAAACATTGGGAGAACAAAGAGAAGTCCTTGGTTTACTGTGGCTACAAATCAATGCATGTGCGAGTATGTGTACCCATTAAAACTGAGGAGTCTAACAAAAGAGATTTGGTTGTTTTGACAGAGCGAGTTTTTATTGAGAACACGGACTGATCGACACCCCAAACAAGATAGATATTGGTTTTATAAGCTACTTAATAAAATTCTTAATGATATTCTGAGGAGAAATCAATCAAAAATTAGATTAAAATAGGAAGAATATCAAGACCTGACGACTAACATTTGCTTTTGCTCTTCTCCGCTCTGTTTCCATCTCACAGCAAACTGCTCTTGTGCTTCGGACAACGCACTCTCTGCCTTCCCAATCTTCTTTCCCATCCCTTCTATCTCTTTCTCATAGCAGTCCAGCACCTCCTTCAATTCACTACCCGTGTGCTCAGAGTCCATTGGGTTAGAGTAGGCTCTTGGAGTGAGCCCTCGCTTGGTTGCATGAAGGATAGTCAGTGTATGGACCTCTGATATGGTGGAGTTACGGTCCTGGAGTAGAACCTCTAGGTTGGCGACTCTTTTACTGGCATCCTCAAGAGCCTGTTTATGTTAATAGGGGTTCAACTAAATTATGATATTTTGTGCTTGTTCATACTTGGCATAGTTGCTTGCAACAAACAAAGTAAGCGACAGACTACAAATTGGGCAGAAATATTTCTGAAGATGATTAGCACTAGTGGCAACTTTAATATCAGTGAGTTTTCAGATTCAAACTTATGACTGCCTATTCTGCACTTTGGCCTCAATGACAGCAAACAAATACAATGTGTCTCTATCAAATGATCACTGAAATGAAGTAGGTTTTGTTGAAAACATGTAAGTGAGCCTTGAAACCTACCTGAGCTTGTTGCTGATTAGCAGCTCCAACATCAGCAAACGTCACCTGTAGCTGGTTGATCAAACGCTCCTGACTCTCAGCCTCTTGACGCCTGTAGGAAATAATGAAAGCATTTCTAAATTGATCTTTAAGACCAACACTGTCAAATAGGAACTTGCACCTTGACGTAAACAGACTATTTAACAAGTCTGTTTGTAAATGAGAGAATTCTTGCATGGAAAATACAGAATTACATAACAACCAAGTAGATCCTTATCATTTGATTGGAGGATTGTTGGTCATGCAATATTCATAAACTAAACGGTTATATGGCCTATGTTTTAAACCATGCATTTTAGAGCTATTCACCCTGCTATTTTGTACCATGAACTTTCCCTATGCACAACGTGCATTATACACAGCAGTACAAAACACCCTCGCAATGGATACCAGAATACAATCTTGTACATTTTGTTTCATTGTTGTTTCATTGTTTTTGTGCTTTTAACTTCTTTAAAGCACATCAATTTCTCCCAGTTATATTTTGTGGTATAAAGAGATACTTCTTCTTGTTATTAGTTTTATCCTCCAATCAAATGACAAAGCTCCACTTTGAGGTCTTATAAAACAAAAAATGAATGTTTAGTATTTGTGCAATGGAGAGAGATGCTTTCATTTGTTGAAAGATGGAGTGTTTCATTCAACTAAGCTTTGCCTCGTTGAATAGAACATCCATTTTTCAGAAAATATTCTCACCCTTGCACTTATAAATGTACGTTATCTGCACACCATGTTTTCAGGGTTTTTGTGTGAATGCTGAAGGTCCTAGGTTAAGGTTCCGACCGAGGTGATTTTGGTTTTTTATTGAGGATGCATTAATTGCACCAAGATAACAAAATTTATCATTTGATTCCACCCTTACATTGATGTGTGTTAAGCACTGTATACTCTGTGCTTTCTGAATAATGCTGGAAAACAAATCCACAGGCTACTTGGGTTGGATTCGAACCCCTGACCCCCACATTCCACCCTTACACTGATGTGTGTTAAGCACTGTATACTCTGTGCTTTCTGAATCCTGCAGGGAAACAAATCCACAGGCTACTTGGGTGGGATTCGAACCCCTGACCCCAGATATCTTAACCGCTAGATCAACATAACATTTAAAATGTTTAAAATCATCAAATATACAGTGCTTTGTCATACATTGGATCAGGGAACAGTATACTTATTACATACCTAAGTTCTAGTACTGAGTTCCTGCCCACGATGGTGTCGTTTAGTTTGGTTTGGAGGTCTACGATGGCTGTTCTAAAGTGAAGCTTCTGCTGCTCACAGATATCATTGCACTATTGAGGGGAAAAAACAAAACAAGATCTGTAAGATCTCTCTCAGCAGCCAAGACTACATTTTTCAAGACACCCTAAAGGATTGCAAAATAACTTCACTTGATTCACTTTCAATGGTCTAAAGTTATACACTTGTGGGCAAAATTACATAGGTGCATATTATGTGTCCATGATAATCTAAGCACGCAGTGATCAGAATCATCTATAGAATGATGATAATCATGCAAACCTCTTTTAGTTTGGAATCAAGATGGAAAACCTTAGCTTTGGAGTCTTCTAGCTGCTTCTCAAGAAAGTCCCTGGAAAAGGAAGAAAACAAAGTCATTTATATGAAAACATATAAACCCCAAAGTAAACTCATATTGTGGAACAGTGTTTTAGTTAAGACCACATAAATATTTGATTTTGCTGCCATCACCGAGACAAAAAAAGAAGAAATTCACAGGTATGTGATTGCCACACACAACTATCAGCGACTGAAGGATCTCCCTTTGACCTAAATGAGGGTACTGTTTGAGCTTGTCACATCATATTATGCAAGTGTCTTTGAGTTCAATACTACAAACTCATAAACTGCTTTCTTTTTAACAAGTATTTGCTTGGTGCTTTCTATTTAAACTAAATATCAAACAGTATCATTATAAAACAAAACACAGCAAAATGGGACAGCAATACTTGATTATCTAGTGATGTTCTAACCTGTTTGATGTATTTATGGATGTTACACAAGACTCCTTCCTCAACTGTGTACCAATGGTGTCAACTCCTCCAGCAGACAGTGCCCTTTGATAACCATCACTGATTAACTCATTCTGAAGGTCAGGAACCAAATCGGAATATTTAGCAGGGTCAAATCCGTTCAGTATAAGTGACTTTGGGGCTTGGGGAAAAGTACTTGGATTGCTAAGTTGGTCTGGTGGTCCATTGGGATGTAAAGGGGAACTGCTCCCATTAAAAGTGGTAAATTGGTGAATACGTTGCATGTCAGAGTACTTGGATCTGCCCTGAGTTGGTGGAAGTGAATTGCAACACTCGGTGATAACTTTGCTGCTGTGTGGATCCACAGGTGAAGTTGACTGACTTTGTTGATGACCATTGTTGGCAGAAACTTGATGGAAGTTTGGGGCAACACACGTATCGCTGATGGAATTAGATCTGAAATTGGTCAGTGGATATGGATCCTCTTTGGGAATTATGGTAGATTGGTTTGCCCGGTTCCCAAGTCTTCTAAGTTGTATCAGCTCACTCAGCTGATCGTCGGTAGCTACATGTATATGATGGAGGTTGGGAACTTCCTTAGAATCGACTCTGAAAGGTTTAGTGGGAATAAATGAATGTGTCTCCACTGCTGTATTGTTAGGTAGTGTGTTGATTGGTTTAGAACTCTGCATGGATTGTACCTGGTTAAAGTTATCACTGATGGATACCTGCATGGAGCCTGGAAGCAGACCAGAAAACCTCACAGGATTGGATTGGCTCTGAGTCAGGTTGGGATAGGACACATCGTGAAGCTTGGGAAGACTGGCAGGCTGGGCGCTCGTCATGTGAGCAGCAATGAAACTTGACGGCTCAGCTTTGTCGTGCGAATTCGTATTGCTGGAAGTCTGCCCAACATTCCCGGAGTGAGTTACTTCCGGGTCACTCAAGTGGTGACTCATGTAAGACAGTACAGGTTGACTTGCATGAGTTACTGCAGTTATAGCAAGATTTGCCTGAGCCGGTGGGGGTGATGCTCTTATACCCTCTGGAACAGACAGTGCCCTTGTCACTGAATCCCTGTTCTGCTTAGCAAGTTGTCTAAGCTGACATCTGCAAAAAAAATTAATAACAATACAAATAAATACAAAAATCATTAACATTACAATGTTAGAAGAAAATTTTGAAGTTGTTTGGCTATAAACTCATCCATTTTGCCTTAACCAACATAGCAACTGTCTATTAACAGCAGCTCATGGGTAGTTCCCATTCCAATCATGTACTTACTGTAAATCTAGAATGACTTGTTGCTCATATGATGAGGGTTTTGTGCTTGCTTCTCTTGTGGGACTTCCTCCAGAACCAAGTGAGCTCATTTTCTCATCTGTAAAAAGAAAAGGCAAACATGGCAGAATGGGAAATTTATGTACATTAATAGGCCTACAGGTCAAAGATTTTATCTCCAAAAAGGGGCATGCACTTCCATTAAAAAAACTTACAACTCACTCTACACTACAGTACACTTAGTAATTTGTTGAAGAAGCACTATGGCCATGACAATGGGCAACAAAGAACTGTCGTTGTTTTTACTGTTCGTGTTGTTGTTGTTATTGGTGTTGTTAGTGTTGTTTTTTGTTGTTTAAATATGTAGGCCTACCGATGCAGTTGGAAAGACTTGAGGAAAAACCCATTTGCACTACCTTATCGTTTAAATTTATAGAAAACCATCATTTCAAACCCAGTCGAGTGTCCAGTGTCAGTGCTCGACATATCACTTCATCAAATAAAAAATAATAGCCACACAGAGTCTCTGTTCCGTTGTTGGAAAGGGTGTCTGAGAACCGGAGACTGCCTGGCTATTAAAAAAGAAGTTAGCCCTAGTAGGAGACAATTAACCTGTTTAAACATCGTCAGCAGACATCAATGTTTAATGATGTGCATGTGAGGTGTCAGAGCTGTATGACCTGTCTGCTAGTCACTGTTCTACTGGAACAGCGACTAGAAGATCTGGGAACTTCTTGCAGCAAGACCATCTGCCGTACAAAAACATGAGACTTTCGCTGAATGGTGGGTAGACTACTCGTAAACAAACATGTAGTTCTGTTCATGTTCCGGGACACGATAAATAATCCCAACAGTTTGCATTTAAAAAGCTTTACTAAAAAGACTAACTGAAAGAATTGTCGCTGTTTCACTTTAGCATGCATGCTTGGTTGACGACGAGATTTAAACGTGTGTAATTATGGCCCGACACAAAAACGAGCTAAGGCAACATCATTTTAATGAATTCATAACAACAACTATGTAATGGTTGAGTGAACATTGTGAAAAAATTTAGGCGAAGAATCATAAACTCTCATTTTAAAAGTCATGTGAGTCACTGATACAAGTTGAGCGTAAATGATTTGAGATGCTGTTTTGCAAGCAGATCCTATAGTTTGACACGTACATGAGTAAACATTATATAACAAACAGTATTGAAACTATACTTAACAAACAACCTAATTTTGTTGTCTACGATTGTCAGATTGTGCTAGCTAGCTCGCCCACTTGACAGTTAAAACAGAGAGCAGGTATCAGACTATGTAACAGACGCACGCAAAGTAGCGCTCAATTTGTAATCGGGTAGCATTGAGAGGGGACATTGCAGGTCGGAACTCGCGCTGCGTTATGTGTCCACAACTAAGCTTAGTGTATAGTGATTAGTCCACACCATTGATTTGATGATTGTACTACTACTACTAGTACTAGTAGTAGTCACTAGCAGTAGCACTGCATCAATGGAGGAGTCCAACATGGGCTAGAGTGATAATACTTTTAACGGAAACTGACGTCCTACCACTAAAACAGGGCTATGTATTGTATCACTCAGACTATGTACTCCTAGAACTATGAGGTTCGATCCGTTCGTGTCAGTAGCGCATCGAACCTCAGTTCTATAATAGGAGTAGGAGTAGGACGAGGAAGCATGCGAAATTAGTCAGTCGCTGGTAACAACAAAATAATAATCCGCTGCCTTTTTATTATCGAATGTCCATGTGTGGTCAAAGATGTAAGCGTGGATTATACAATTATTAATCTGTGTTAAATATAAATAAAAATATAGTAATACTGCAAGGAACTATAAAACAATACCTCCATTTCTGTTTAAAACACATTGAAGATAGTGAGAAGAAATACATGTTTGGAATCACCGCCGAACTATCCATCAGTGCGTTTCTTGTTGACATCTCTCTCCACACGGCGCGCGTAAACAGCGCCCTCCAGTGTTACATCATCTCTGTTCAAAGGATCAGGCTGGGGCGCCGCCTAAAGATACGTTTCGTCTCTACAAGATGTTATTGGGAAGAAGTGTTCGTTTTTCCATTGCAAGGATATAAATTTAGTTATTATTCCCAACATCCGACGTAAAAACCCTTAAAGGAAAAACAAAGCCTTTCGAAACTGCGCACTGTAACGACCAAGTTTTCAGCTTTTGTCAGAGGCCGAAACCATAATGTTTTGCAAACGCCCTTGAACCTTTTTCTGAAAAAAATGTATATTATGGGTATTTTGAAACGGCACACCAGGATCAGCAGATTGGCAAGATTTTATTGTGTTCATGGGGTGACTAGAAACAAGGCCAAGAACTTAGAGAGGAGTTGACTGAGGTCATGTCCTAAGCCGGACGGGGTTTAGGGCACTTAAAGTGACAGATTTTAAAACATTGCTAAATTATGCAATGGCACATGCAGCAGCATGCTACCCAATGAAGCCATGGGGTTTGTAAGACCACTTGCTTGTCGACAGGAGACAATCTATAATAATTATTTTATCAATACAAGTAGGCCTACGTTGTGGAGAGGACCGGCGCCAGAACTGACCCGAGATTATTTCGATTGCGGTAATCAAAATAAAGTAGCTTATCGTGCTTTTGTGTTCAAATGCCTTGCCATTGATTTGCCAGTTTTGGTAGGCTGTGTGATGACACAAAATTAGCTTCGATTTTTACTCATTACTATCCTACGGAAGCGTTAAAGGCCCTGTACACTATTGGTAAGATCGAAAAACACAAATGTTCACAGATTGTCAGATTCACACATAACTTACATGATTTAAAGTAAGTAATGGTAGAAAGGGTTCCTTAAAATATTTCTGCCTAAAATGCTATCGTTTCTGAGAAATGAATAAAACAATAGTTTTTATCGCGCGCGATAATAGACTCGATGTTTGAAAAACAGAAAACACTTTTTTCACTATTTTTCTCGTGACCTCGATGACCAATTGAGCTCAAATTTTCACAGGTTTGTTATTTCATGTATGATTAATCACACAAAACATGAACTTTTTTGCGACTGTTTTGTCAGCTCTACCAATCCTGTATAATAGGCCTACCTTTAAAAGGGCCACACCAATAAATTTGTTTTCTTCAATATTATGCTATCTCGCTGCGGCGAAGTTTGTTTAATAAGCTTCAAGCCAGAGCATGAACCTAGAAAACCCATCAATACACCCATGAATTATTATTTAGTATGGTTCGAGTTTATCGTAGCCACACCCAGTTAGGTCCTCTTATCGACGACGCCGTAAGCGTCGGGCACTACGGATGGCAATACCCTCGGGGTCAAGGATCTGCAGCAACATACGAACCGTTTCTTGAGAAACTACCATTTCATTCTGTGTGCACTTAATGTGCATCCATCGGTATCCATGAAGCTTACCGCATCCTCTGTGAGTTCTTTTTCAATAAGGAAAACTACTTCTAAGAGGTCAGTCTTGTACTTCCTGCGGTACAGTCTATTACTCTTTAATTATGCGCTTTAATGTACGACTGCTCAAGATGACCCCATCACAAGACAAAAAATATTTCCTTTTGTTTAAAACAAGGTCCGAAATACACTGTAATTCATCACGCTTCATCTTAATGACTTGCGTCACAACACGACAGATAGGCCTTTCTCTCGTCATCCAAGAATGCATTGTGTCACACAGTCACACTGCTGCTCATTCGCAGTTAGTAACTCGCCACGGCGAGATAGTACATCGCGGCGGCGAGATAGCATTTTGTCTAAACAAAATAATTGTTTTGGCCCTCTAACGCTTCGTTCTATCCACACCGAACTTTGTCTGTTAAAAAACCCGTCTTGAATAATTATTGTTAATAAAATAGTCATTTTTCAAACAGTTTTTAGCCAAAAATAGTGTTTTTTAATTTACAACACCAAAATACACAATTATAGTTGATGTGCCTTTATAAATATTACATTAAAATCACCATGTACTTCTTTGCATTATTTCCGCTAGATTACGGGCCATTCCATTGTTTCACAGGGGTTTCTAACCAAGATCTTGAAGGAACCAACAGTGAAAACCACACCTTACAAAAACTCTCAGCTAGTTTTGCTATGGAATGCAACTGACATAACCAACCTTGTCAGTAAACGAAACTAACATCATCGAACCTCGAATCAAAAGTCAGATGTTATATTTCGGCGAGTCAAATTTGTGTTTAGTTTAACAAGATCCAGCTGTGGCAACAATCATTGCATGTTTGTCTTTTCACAAATTAAATAATGAAAATAAGATCGGAAATAACCATGGTTGAAAAATTACCACACAACGCCAACAATAGGTTTACTGTCATCGCTGTCAAGTAGTTTCAAAACAAAAGTTAGAATAGAATTTAAACAATAATTTGAATAAATTGGGGGAAGAGGAAAAAAATCAACTGAAGTGAATAGTCTTCAAATATAATTAAAACATTTGGTATAGATAAATAAAAAATATGTAACGAGAAAATAATCTAGTAAAATGTGTGTTACTGTGATGTTTAATCGCATTAATTGATCATAGAAAAGTAAAAACCTTGCAGCAAAACTTAAAGTACAAGCATACAAGAAAAGGGGATCACCTGTACACATTCAAATGGGCGACAATATATACAGATGCTACCAAATTCTAGTATCAATGTCTTTGTTGGTTTTCAAAACTGTCATTAACTTTAGTAAATTGTATCTCTTGGGGCTACAGTTTTTCTGTAAAGAAACAAAAAAATAACTATCAAAACGTAAACTAGTTTGCCCTCTAGCCCGGTGCGGACTTAACCAGATATGAAGGGAATCCGTCCACTGGAATCGTTTTGCTGGGATAATATTAAGATGGCCCGTAATACCAGAATACTAGTTCGTCCATCTCGGACGATTTGATGTGTGCCATCCTTTGTGTGCCCCCTGTCAAACCACTGTCAAGATTGGAGTGTACTCGAGAAACATCATATTAAGTGTTTGCAATTAAAACAAACCTCCCAGTACATAGTTGCAAAGAAGGTAAAACTGATTGCATATTGGTCAATTATTTTATATTTAATTTTTTTTTATCTGAAACGTATCATTGGCATTACTATTGACATCCTCATCGTTATCGTTATCCAAGCATTCATACAATAGATAACGCCAATATTGGTTATCGATCACATTACTCACACAACTGGAACAAACATATTCGTTTCTCTTTGCAACCTTTAAAAAGGTGTAGTTGTTTGGTTTAAAAAGCACATGGAACAACAATAAGTGTGCATAATTAAATGGTTTCCATTTTTAAAATATTTTATAGATATAGTGGGGACAACAATAGCCATTAAATTACACTTAATTTGTATTTTTCTTTTTTAAGTTAAGAGAGTGCGCAGTGCCAAATTAATTATATTCAAACCTGGAACAATCCGAGAAAAGGAAACATTGTTACTCTAAATAAACTATTTTTATATATCAATCTTAATCATCATTACATTTTTTTTCTTCATTATAATTGCATTGTTGTTCTGCGGCCATTATTTTACAAACTTCATAAATATTGACCCTATCAAAATACCAACAAAGAGGGAGCTATTAGCAGCGGTAGAGGGAGCCCCACCGGAGTCTGGCACCTTGTCTTTGACATTGATTATTTCTTGATCTGGGGCAAGGGACTTGGACCCTTTGCATGTGAAAGTATCTGTGCTGTACACTTCTCCGACACGGTTGCAATCACAGTGGTAGCTTGCCGGTGAGAAGGTCGAGTTTTCAGGGCACCCGTTAAACGTCATCTCCACGAAATGACCTTCATAAAAACACAAGAAACACTTGTTTTATGTTACACTAAATATCATGAACATATCTACAAAAGAATGTATTGAAAGGAAACATAATATTTGCTTTCTATTAAGGTTCTCTTGAAAGAATTATTTAACGCAATTTGGTTTGTTATGTAACTTGGAGTCACTCGTTCAGCTGCGCGATACTCGTTTGGTATGAAAAATGAACATGGTGTTGTTTTTACGTACGTGCACATAAACGGCTACGAAGACGCCTAAGTTAAACAAAGACATTCTTAAAATGAAAATTAAAATATGAAATTCTTTCAGGTTCAAAACTTAAATTCATGACTTCCTATCTCTTAGGACAATGGAAGTGGACCATCATGGTCCTCCATGGTTGGACCAACATAACTAACAATACGTACCTTGTGGCAGTGCTACGGCGCTCATGATATCTCTTCTGGCCCGCTGGCTAGTAGGCGAACCGTACGGCACCAGACCAGCTATTCCGTCCATCCCACCGAACCGGGTTGAGAATAGCTGCTGTGAGGGTTCATTGTTAGCTCGTCGCCGTCTACCAGGCTTCTCTATTAGTCTGAACACTGTAGTGATCGTGTATGACAACCTTTCCTGTGATAAGGCTGTGTTGGTGAATCCCATATTGTACACTTCATTTGCCTGAAAAAAAAGAGAGAAGAGAAAAGTTGTTCAAAGTTGTAGGAATCCAATGATTACTGCTCAAGGTATTACTTCTCTTCTGACAGCACATTGATAATATACAATACCTATCCCTCGTTCGTGTGCTAACCTGAATATTTCCAATAACAATAGCTTTATGATTTCAATGTCCACTGAAACTAGTTGCTTTAAAGATTATTAGTATTTTGTCACCAATCAAAGCTATGAACCTCCAGCATTGCTAATCCATTTCTCCAGATAACGAGATATCTTTTCAAGACGACTTACTGAAACTAAGATATCGATTTGCCATAATGATTTCTCTCACAAAGACGACTACAAATGAAACAAAACGATCAAAATATGGGCGAGATAATAATCTCATCCAAGACAAGTTACTGAATACAGTAAGTCTACGTGCTGTGATATAGTTTCTTTTGTCAAGATGAGTCGACTTCTTAGTTTTTGTGAGTCTTCTTTGAGGGTAGGCCTACGGACTGTAAATTAGACTTACAATTATCAAAGAATTAACAAAGCCATGTTTAAACTGGCCACAGAATGGCAGTATTTATTTACCGAGTCATAGGCGTTGGCTGTAAGGCTCTGTACGGTATTGTCATAATCAAGATCACTTGTGTTATAAGATGTTACTTTGGCTCCTTCTGCGCTGACGTACGCATATCTGAAGTTCTCATTGCTGTATGCAACATATCGGTTACTAACTTCCTCATCAAGACATCCCTGAAACAATAGTGATGCAATATCAAACGCAAAACAGATTCAGTATTAAATAAGTCCCTTTTACTGCTTCAATAAAAGCCACACCCCGAGAAGCAAAACGTGGACCAACGATATCGTTAGAATTTTGTCAATAGAGTAACAACTCCTATGAATTAAATCGATATTCTGTAATTATTATTTTAAGAAAGAAGGTTCATTTTTCTGTTAAGTTCCAGTTTGTATTGTTGTATTAGGTTCCCCTTGAAAGCTTCGTTTAAGGGGAAATGATGATATTTTCTGTTGGAAGAACTATACATTAAATTTCTTATAGTTTTTATTCAATATACCATCCCATCCAACCAACTTAAGAAAAATGTCATCCAAAATATAGCCGTGAAACAAAAAATGGTTCATGTTGTCATCGAATTCTTGCAAGTTCAAATCAGGCTTATATGGATTTCAGTAATTGAAATAGGCAACAGTAAGTAATGCGGTCCTCAATTTCATTATCTTCTATTATTTCAGACAGAAACATTGGAAGGAAGGTATGGAAGGTTGTAACCAGTGAGCTTTCAGAATGACACCAATCACTGCACTTCAATCCTTAACAATCGTCTGGTTATTTTGCTACTATTTTGAATCGTATGTCAGTTTTTTCCACTTACCCCTGGGGAGTTAGTGCTATCCTCTTTACAAACCATGAAGAGGGTCAACTCGAGGTCAAAGTCACTTCGCAGGAACTCGGGGATGTATCTACAAGCAAAGCGTGAAAGATTTAGATCCCTGTTCGAAACCTGTCATGCACACAAGCCATTATTAGTATTGGTAACTAAAACACCTGTCTCGCTTGCTTTGATGAGGGGTCCAAATCAAAGCTATTCTTTTAAGAGTCCACTACCATAAGCATTACTTTCTCCACTTTCGGTTAACACCGGCAGACACAAGTAGGCCTACCTCATAGTTGGGGCGCTTTGTCTCTTCACCAATCCCATCCCTCTGTAGACTCTACAAGAGTTGGCAAGAAAAAAGGGCATACCGGTAGCATGCCCTATCGTTACAATTGGAACACTTACTTGACTACAATACTGACATCTTCAAGATGATTGACCCCCCGGGTTGGTGGATTGACTCCTCCCCGTAGATCCTCTCCATTCGTCCCGGTAATTGAGACGAGTATAATGGTAGGGCCGTCTTTCGTACTGTCCACAACTTGTACAACGGTCTGATGGCATTGAAATCCGTGAACAGTTTTACATTAATCAAATTACGTTGATCTTGTCTCATTAATTAGGAAAGGGCGGGGAGAGATGGGATTTGGATGGGTTGGCTAACGAGAGGTGAGTGGAAAGGCTGAGAGCTAGTCGGGACGGGAAGGGCCGAGAGCTAGTTGGGACGGGAAGGGCCGAGAGCTAGTCGGGACGGGAAGCTGGCTTAGGGGTAACTGGGACTGGAAAAGAAAATATGCAAACGTTAAACTGCATGTAACAATTTGGAGGTCAATTCTACTTTCATTCACATCAGGATTGAAAATAGATTGTTTACTCCTCTGCATATTGTCATCAAAACCAATTAGTGTACGAAAGCTAAATTAATTGCCCAGCACCATGGAGATTTGTCCAACCGCCATTTCCCTAGTATTCGTGAATCGGGGGAACAACAACACGCGTACAACCCTACTTTACAGATATGGAGTATGCCATTTTGTAATATCTGAACTTCTTGAAAGACTTTTCTTTGCAAAGCTTTTGATCACGAGAATACGAAATTGTCCACAATGTAGTTACAGAAATGCCCACTGAATGCAAAGCCCTTACCTGTATGGTGACCTCGAGAGATATGGTGAAAGGGTCAAGACCAAGGTCAATACAATCACTTGGATTGGTCTCGATATAGTCGGTACACTGATGTTTAGCAAACCGGAATTTGAAGGTACCTTTAAAAAAAAAACATATTATAGAACTTGTTGTAAAAAGAAGAAAAAAGAGATCTTTATCTGTTCGGAGTGTCAAGTTTCAAAGTGTCTCTTTACAACCGAAAGATACTTATCAGTAGAAATATTACTAATATGTATTTATAATTGCAAACTCATGGGCTTTTAACCATAAAAACAGTTTAGGAAATTATTATTTGCCAAGTTTTTTCTTTTACTTAGTTGGCCTAAAATAAATTTAGCCTACAATAATCTCCCCCTTTTTAAAAAATAGCTGTCGACATTTATTTTTGGTATATTTATATATTGGCCATAATGAACATACTTCAAGCGTAGTTTTTTTTAGTGTTTTCTTGCTGAACATGCTTGTGGTTTTATACCCTTTTTGATGAACTCTTTCGATAATGTTCTTTTATTTTCCCAATGTTATGCTCTGTGTGGTTTATGTTCGAGATGTAAGCGCTTTATAAGTTGATTTATTTGCTGTTATTATGTGACGTCAGCGTTTGATTATAATCAAACGCTAGAGCAGCTGGCTAAGTTTAAAAACCATATTAATGTTGAACAAATACGTTACAATTTTACATGAATACGGAAAATGCTTTCTTCAAACCATCATATCAAAACGGTTTATTATTTGTTTGAAACCTTCCATCATTTAGAGCAGATATCGAGATCTATTTACCTGTTGCATCGACCGGCATGTCATCCTCAACGATTTCGACATTCAGATCAAGAACAAATTTGAACAGCCAAGTCTGTCGGCATTTACTGACACTGCGTACCAAAGAGAAGTTTCAAAGGTCAGCGTAAGTAAAATTAAATTCTAGTCGACATAAACAGTTTTGAGAAATCCATAGCTAAAAACTTAAAGATCAAGGTCTTACAACGAGTTCTTATGACATAATATAATTGAAACCAAGGTAATCCCAAAGGAGACGACACTGCAGCTCCAAAGTAACATGTAGACAAGGGTGCTTATCATACACTAAGCACCCTGCGGTGTACCAATGTACATTCATGTTTCATACCATCGACTCAGTGCTAGATCATTTGTAAACATGTCTTTAAAACTAAAATGTATGGGGTCGAACAAATAAATTTTTCTTTGTTCAACTCCATACTATTTGAAATTTACCCAGTCAGTTTCCCTTGTGGTTCATTACTTGACATTTAAAACTAAAATGGCTAAACAACAGAAATACCCATAGTGTGTTAAAGATGTCCTAACTTTAGTCACGTTTATCTTTGAAAAAAACCCCAAAACCTTTTTTTGAGGATCCCAATAGGCCCAATCAACCAGTCGCTTTACGCTAATAAAAATATGCTAACATTGGAGTTCATATAAACGTACGGTGAAGTTCAATTCGAATAAGAAACTATTTCATTTTCAAGAAAAAGAACATTTTCTTGCTCGTGTTTAAGTCATGTCTAAAAAACCTGCATTGTGTGGAAATCTTTGGTTCTAGGATACACACAATGTGTTTAAAGCTCGCCCTGATATTCCTGAGGCCAAATGGATTCGAGCCCACATTCTGTGAAAAAAGGAACTTGATTCGGGTGTATTTAGCTTTTAAAACTTACTCTACGTATGTACACTGCTGGGGCCCGTCCGGGTAGATATAGTCGAGGTCCAAGTTGAGACTGCTATTTTCGCCCGCAACTTGGTCTCGTGCAATATACTGAAGTGATGTGGCATTGTACAGTGCTAATAGCTCTCCACCCGGCGATTCAATGGTGGTCTGGAATTGAATCTCAATTGAAGCTCTCATTGGATCAGGTTCTCCCTGTAATCAAAATAACGTAATCAGAAATGAATAGTTTAGGATACACGGGTCGAATTGGTGTAGGTTTCATTGGATTGATTGCACGGGTCAGATTGGTGTAGGTTTCATTGGATTGATTGCACGGGTCAGATTGGTGTAGGTTTCATTGGATTGATTGCACGGGTCAGATTGGTGTAGGTTTCATTGGATTGATTGCACGGGTCAGATTGGTGTAGGTTTCATTGGATTGAATGCACAGGTCAGATTGGTGTAGGTTTCATTGGATTGATTGCATGGGTCAGATTGGTGTAGGTTTCATTGGATTGAATGCACGGGTCAGATTGGTGTAGGTTTCATTGGATTGATTGCACGGGTCAGATTGGTGTAAGTTTCATTGGATTGAATGCACAGGTCAGATTGGTGAGGTTTCATTGTATTGATTGCACGGGTCAGATTGGTGTAGGTTTCATTGGATTGAATGCACAGGTCAGATTGGATTGAATGCACATGTCAGATTGGTGAGGTTTCATTGGATTAAATACACATGTCAGATTGGTGAGGTTTCATTGGATTGAATGCACAGGTCAGATTGGTGTAGGTTTCATTGGATTAAATGCACATGTCAGTTTGGTGAGGTTTCATTGGATTAAATGCACATGTCAGATTGGTGAGGTTTCATTGGATTAAATGCACAGGTCAGATTGGTGAGGTTTCATTGGATTAAATGCACAGGTCAGATTGGTGAGGTTTCATTAATGCACATGTCAGAGTTGAACTGAAGATAAGTCCGTTTGGTCCACATTCTTTTATGTTATTGTTGTTTTTAAGCCAGGAAAATCAGAGACAAGGCGCCAGTAGTCACCAGAGCATACGCAAACACGTACCATTCAAACTTCACTGAGGGTATTTATTTTAATTGACCCATCGTTCGATTACACTCGAGATTGATTACAAAGATAATTTCTTACCAGAGCATCAAAGTATGGTTCAATGATAACATAGTCCAGTACTGGTTTCACCAGAGCAGTAGAACTGACAATGAAGTTAACGATGGCAACTCTGTTCAGACGGTATATAAGATCTACGCTAGATGTTATCCAAGACATCCCCTTTATATATAAGAGAGATTGAGTATCGTTAATCCAACACAAAAACTCTGTTCCCAACGAGAACAACCACACATGATAATAAATATAAATAAACCGCTAATGTAAAAGGAAGGCTGTCATAAAATATTATTAGATTATCCCCATTTTTGTTAGGCCTAAAGATGCTTGTTGAGACTGGTGAAATTCAAAATAACTTTCACCAACAGAAATTAGGACGAACTACAGATTTCCCGAAGCTCCAGCTAGAGTGATGTTTAAAGGAACATTACAGAATTGTTTTTTGCTAACAAAATAGTTGCTGGCAGTGTAAGAGCTTTATGTAATCCACCATATACATAAGCTGACAAACCTGTAGAAGTTTGAGATCGATCGGCCATCTGGGTCACGAGAAAATAGTGAAAAACCGATCACACATTTTGCATGAATGAAATCATATAGATTCAACAAATGAATAAAACGCTCACTGAGCGATAAACTCCAATCGGAAAATTAGTTTATTCATTTCTCATCAAATATGACATTTCAAACAAAAATATTTCAAGGGATGTTTTCTACTATCATCATCAGACCGTGTAAGTTTTATGTAAATCTGTGATCAAAAAGTATATTTTACAAGTTTTTTTCTTACCAATTCTGTAATGTTCCTTTAACCTAAAAGAGTCTTTCTATATGAAAGTTTCAGAAGAAGTAAGCACGTTTTTAGATGTCATTCTAATCATGTTTTTTAATAAGACTTTTCAGTTACACTTGTTTTAAAGGTATTGTACACTTTTGGTAACAGCTCAAAATCAGTGTCCACATTTTGTGTGATTAAACATATGCATGAACAAACAAACCTGTGAAAGTTTGAGCTCAATTGGTCATCGAGGTCACGAGAAAATAGTGAAAAGAGATCTTATGTGTTTTCTGTTTTTTCAAATTATCGCGCGCGATAATTACTATTGTTTTATTCATTTTTCAGAAACGATAGCATTTTAGGCAGAAATATTTTAAGGAACCCTTTCTACCATTACTTACTTTAAATCATGTAAGTTATGTGTGAATTTGTGAACATTGTGTTTTTCGATCTTACCAATAGTGTACAGGGCCTTTAAATACGGTCGGTCATTTAGACCTGCTATAATAAGGAACGATTTTTGCTAATGATAGTAAACACATTTCAAAACAATTATCAAGTTACTAGTCTCATGGAAAATACCACTAAATGTTAATCTATTTGTATTTGGTATCCAAGGAGGAAACTATATAGCTGAAGTATGCTAACTTTCCCTTCTGTATACATGTTGGAATTGATATTGTAAAAATATGACTCCATACAAGCCATCAGCATACCTTGGTACCGTCTTCTGGATCCACTGGTCGAACGTTAGTGAAGTAAATTGTGGATCGGAATTCAATGGTGTCTGTAGTGTTGGCAAAACTCCAAATGTTTTCTCCGTTGGTGTTTGTACAGTTGAAAAAGAACCCAAAGTTTTCTAAAAGATGCAACACATAAATATTCCATATGAAATAACGTGTAAATTAAATTATGTGGCAAATTGAAAAAACAAACAAACCCCCAAACCCCAAAACTTTACCCCCAAACCTTGAGACTAAGGTTTGCCTCAACGTGTTAATGGGAGCAGACTCAACGGTTATTGTTTACATAGTTTTGAGCATGCGCTCATTTCCCAAAACAATGGCTTTAATGGTTAAAGGGAAGGTATACGATTGGTAATCACTCCAAAAAGTAATGGCAATAAAAACTTACTTGGTTAGAAGTACAGCAACTTGCGATAGTATAAAGCATTTAGAAAAAATATTTCAATTCAAAATAATGTGGATAAAAAAAAGATGTCAGTTTTTATCCCCCCAAATTTGAATCTTATTTTGTATTCCAGTTAGGGATTATTATGCGTGGACATAAATTCGCTGCAGATTTTGGCAATATTTCAAAAACGAGACCACCTTTTGAACTGAAGTTTTCACAGGTTAGTTTTATTGTATATATCTATACATTTAAATAGCATTTAAACAATCAAAGGTCCCCAAAACCAAAGGTACACTTTGCCTTTAAGTCTGCTGCCGCCTATTGTGCCCACCAGTCACACATTATGAGCAGTGTCGGTTCTGAACAGCACTGGTTGCCTATATATACCAACTCGACATTTCGATTAGAATGATCTAATCGAGGAGAACTACACTCATTCTGTCGGAAAATGTCAGTTATTGACTGAGATTCAAAAGGGCGTTTTGGTGGGGAGTTACGCCCTATTAATGCTTTGCAATGGGAAGTCAGTGAGAGCTTAATATCAATGTAATAGCTCAAAAAAATTATCGTCGGTAAGATTGCGATGTAACACAATGTTAAGTGAAAAAAGCTTGTGAAAATGCCTAGTGAATAAATCCTTTAGGAATGAATTCTTACGGTTGAATGACAAGATGTAATCACGTCTCTGAATATTCTCTCCATCGCTGTCTATATCAGTGAAGGATTGTCCCCGTACGTAGCTAGTGAACAGACGCTTATGTATGCTGTTTCCATTGCTTTGATCGTTCAAAAGGCTCACGTTGCGAGATCTACAGAATTGACAACATAAAATATTAATATCATTTATATAATTACATTCATTTATACACCCCCACTACAACATTAGACACATTAATACGCTAGACACCCCCGATTGTTGGCCATAAGCCCACATAGCACCAGGGACTGACATGACCTGTCGAATCAGAGCCCAATGTTTTTCACCAACAATTTCCCCCAAAGTTCACTTACCCCTAACACGATTGCTTGCTTGTTTTTGTATAATTTTTTGAAGAATATCCAACTTGACAATTAAACAACTCTAGCGGACTGAGAGGTCTTCCTGGGACTACATTTTAAAATGTAGGGGTTTGTTTATCTGTCACCGTTGGTCTTTTTCAGTGACGAATGCAGTATGACAGATACATACGTTTTTTCCTTCTTTAATAATGTAGCCAGATACATCCTAAAAAGAATTAACTCACATGAAGTTGCCCACATCACTGAAGTAATACCCGGCGGCCACGTCTTGCTGACTGTATGGTGCATCAAACATGACATTGGAGCATTCACCAGTGTTTTCTGGGTTGATGTCCCCGGTGTATGGATCGACAGCGGTGTTCGCATTCATATTATACGGCTCAAAATCTACCACCCAATACTCTGCTTCGTTCAGTGTGTCCTGAAAAAACAACCCGTAAAAAAGCCCAACAATTTAACAAAGCTATGTATTGTTAATTACAAAATGACGGTATGGTTAATAGAGCACTCGGTCTAACGACTCACTGTTAGAACGTCCACTGTGCTTTTTTTGTGTAGAGAGAATTTTAGAATTGAACGTTTCCCGTCGTGAAAGTACTGGCCGCAAACTTGATGTAAAGGAATATTGAGTTATAGGCTGATGTGATATACATGACTAGTTCTGGATACTTTCATTATTTTGCTCTCACCCCACATTCGGACAACGCTCAGGGAGAGCGTACACCGTAAAAATAGAAATCATTCTTGAAGTGCCACTGTTGCAATTTTACAAGTACATTTTACTACAGTGAGAATAAGACACAACTTGTAAGTCACATTATTAACGACTAGATTAAACTTTAACGACTTAACTTTCTAAACAGACCATGCCACCCCTTTTATTACAAAAAGAGTGCTCATGTACATTCAAGGACTTTCCTTGCAGGCAAGTTATCATAAAATGTACTTGTCATATTAAAGAATTAATGTTTTTTTAAATGCCACCTTGAAATCTAAAATAAAAATAACAGCTAAATAAGTTTTGAGATGCCTTTCTTAACTGTCGATAAAACTTCTACGATCTCTATTTAAGATTCTAGGTATTTTTTTCTCTATTGAGTGATGAACAAATTGCCTTCAGGTAGTCGAGGTGAACAAACTGTCACGGGTGTAAGGTCTGGCAATGTACAGCACGGTGGTGATTTATACACGTTTTGGGAAAAGGCAAAATGTGTTACCCAGAGGCCTATAAAATAAAGACCAACCTCTAAAACGACTTCGAAATTGGCTCTGCTGTCTACTATCTCAAACTCTGATATATATGCTTCCCCCATGTTCTTGAAGCGTAAATCTGTCACTTTGTCATTGATGGACTGGCCGAAAGCTGCGTCCGATTCCCCGGGAAGTACAACGAACGTGAGAAGAGTTAGGACAAAGTAGGTCCCGAGTTGGACGGCCATAGTTGCTGGTTGCTGTGAATGAAACAATTATATAAAAGACTATTGTACTCAAATGTAATCTGCCGATATTAACAGAAATATCAAATTTCTTTAAATATTTTAGCATAACTGTGAGATATTAACATCAATTCAATAAAAAAACATTCGTCATCCAAATTGTACCCATTTATTTCAAACAATTTGAACTTTGCAATTTCCCAATCGCAGTAGGCTACGTATTTTGTCAACAAGCATTGCGCCACAAATACATTTAAACAGAGGGCGGTATTTTCGCAATCTCTCTACAGCGTTTTTCCATAAAAAAGGGGAGAATATTAGGTAAAATTTCCGTAAAAGATGACACTTTTTCATTCTTTATGAAATAAAAAGTATTTATTTTACTGATATGATTTACTCAAATAAAATAACGCTTTTGGTAACAATGAGTTAACAAGTGTCAGTCGGATATGGAAGTTGTTCCGAATATTAAAACCGATTAATGCAGTATAGTTAATCAAATGTAGTTCAAAATTGATTTTAACATCAAAACGGGCAATAAAGACCTGAATCAATTTTACAACCCATTTCAGACAGATAAGGTCTCAATATCCGAGGTTCTTCCAAAACACCTGAAATTGCAACAAGTTTTAAATAATTCTGAAAGCTCAGATTTTAATGGCCGTTGTTAAAGATTTCTGGTCGGGCGGGCTCACAATGGCTTTTGACCCTTTCAAGCAGGACACATGCGGCAATTGCGTCAACAGATAACGTGTAAACGCCGCGTCGCCTAAAATTCACACTAGCTGTAACTTTTAACTGTTTTTATTATGGAGCTGTCCAATCTTTTTTTATTCGGCTAATCAAGGATTTCAATCTAGGGTCAATCGACCCCAAATACACCAGTTCTATTACTCGAATTCCTTGTCCCCTAAATCATGTATTATATTTGCCTGGCAAGCCGATGCTTTGTATCTACCTATCTGCAGGGTGGCCAGGAAACCGGTAAGCTATTGACCGGCGCCCCTTTAAAATGTTTTAAATAACTTGTTTTGAACAACAACATTACAATGTTGATGCAAGTAAGAAATTATTTTGGGGTAGGTGAACAATTGGTGAAAATGTGGCGACTGGATTTGGGGATATTTTTTATGACATTATTGTAATTGCTTAAATAATGCATCATAACTTCTCTGTAAACTATATACATAAAATAATTTACAAATAATTTTGGGTTGAGCAGAGAACTATTGACGAGAGCTGGACTGGAACCTGCGACCTCCGGATTAAAGTGCCGAAGGTCCAGCTCTAGTCAATTTTGCTCTGTTCAATCCGAAATTGTTTATAACATTTACCCAGTCAGTTTTCATAGCGGTGTATAACTTGATAAAGTGATTTACCCGATTACTAAGACGGTGAGATGAGGTACAAAGGTGATGGAAATACATGTAGTGTTATATCTTTGCACTCATCGCGACCCCAAACAAGTGAACAAAGATTGGCCGTGTTGGATATTGCTTTAATGTTAGGGTATAAAGTTAATGAGATATGTTGGTGAGTCTTCGACACATAAGTATTTTTAACTTACTGGTATTTTTAACTTACTGGTTTTAACCGTGGTTTCACGCTGCTCGCTCTGTGTGCAGAGTTGAAGAGAAACAACACCAGATGTTATCGAAGCTCAGTCGACGGACAACCTGTAAGTATGGTGACTATCTGGACTATGGGTAGGCCTATGTATATTGCGCTGGTTGGAGGTATGCCTTCGGCCAACGCCTCCCGTGCTGAGATGACTCTGAGCAGCCAATCAGATGGCGTCTAGTCCGTGACGGAGATGGTTCTTTGTTCATAACCAATTTGCCAACCTTAATAGGTGGGAGACACGAGGAATTCGCTTTTCTGTACTGCAAATCTTGTTATTGTTAAAAAGGTACCGATTTTCAAGCCTTGAATACCTGCCCTTTCCGTGGTCCCAGAAAGCATTTACTTGAACTAAAGACTGAAATTCCGCATGTTGCTGAACTGGGCTGATCTCTTTGTTGCTGAATTGCATGCACTGGCAGAAAAGCCCTTCTATTTCAGGCTTGTTTTTATGTTCTACGGCTTTTGTAAGAGAAGGGCACTGTGACCATTGTAAAAAAAAAATATAGTTAAACCTTTCTCTGGTGTGTACGAAAAAAGAATTGAAAACATTCAAGTGGTGTAAGAATAGGTTTGTTCGCCCTGATTCAAACTCTTGTAATATAAATCATTTCAATCCAGTAGTTTTCAGTATACACACTATCCAACCAACCTGTGTATTTGTCAGCAAGTTATAGTGTTATGTTTTGTCAGAAATATTGACTGACTTATTTTGAGTGTGACTCTGTCTGCATTTCAGAAGGAAATCTTCCTCTTCCTCTTCCACTTGACCTTTATAGTCAGCAATCAGATTAAAAAACAATATTTGTTTTCGTTTAACTCGATAATGACCAATTTAGTATTTGTCTTGGAACGAATTGACGAGAGACACGTCGGTGCAGCGCCAAGTCAGGGATGACTACCCCACCTAAACCTCGCGGGGATCTGGACCCATGTAAAGCCCTTTTCACACTGCATCTCTTACCCCGTGAAATACAGTCCCGGGGAGGCCCCGGGTTTTGTTTTTACACTACGGTTACACCGGCGCACGTTCACACTTTCCCTGCCTAGGTCCCTATTCCACAGTGTTCCTGTTGCATGTTTCAAAAATACCCCGGGGTTTACCGCTTACCCCTACTCTGGATCAGGGTTGGCTATTCCCCGGGTATGCCCACTTGCCGGGGCAGACAGGGGGGAAAGCGATCATAGTGTGAAAAGGCCGAACGTTATTCCACGGGGTTGCCCATGGGGAATAGAGTAGTGTGAAAAGGGCTATATGAACCTGGGCTAAATTTCATAGAGCTGCTTTAGGCACAAAATGTTACCGTAGCTCGATACAACACTAAGCTTACCCGAGTAAGAATACCAGCCAATATACCATGTCACATGTTTATCTGTAAACGGTATCCTGCATTTTTTTGCTTAGTAGAAAATTAATAAGCAATATTTTCCACTGAGAACAGCGATGAAATTGAGCCCTGGAGACCACTTAGATATTGCTTTAAGGTTATTATACTCTGCTTAAAGCAAAACATTTGGTGCTCGACATGCGGCATGGTGTACCCCTCATATTGTGTCTTCATTGTGTTCTTGGAATTTCAGGAATTCTTCAAAGGATTTTAGGGGGGGGGGTATACTTCTGTACAAGAGGAAAAGAGTGTGTATAGTGGAACATTTTTTTTAGGGGGGGGGCTGGAGGAACACCCTATGGAACATTTCGGGTATTGTATACAGCGTAAGCAACAAAATCTCCTTAATTGTGTTAGTCAACAATACCTATGTGAAAAATGTACACGCACAGCAACCAATAAATTACATTAAACACCCCTTACAAATATTCTGCCTTTTCCTTGGTTTAGAGCGCGTCACATGATATGTCTTAGTTTTACTATCACATGGCATGCAGTACCTAGACGTCTTTAACGTTACGCGTACGAGGATGATAAATAGTTTGTAACCCTTTCACATGGCCGCCGATGTACTATCACATGGCATGCAGTACCTAGACGTCTTTAACGTTACGTGTACGAGGATGATAAATAGTTTGTAACCCTTTCACAGCACGGTAAATCTATCTGTTGATTGGCCGAGAGCGCGTCACATGGTGTTGTGTATTTTTTACTCTTGTACACGTTCACCGACCAAACGAACTATTCAACGAACTATTCAACGATAGCCTAGCGAACGATGTACTAGTGCATGGATACCATGACCGGTGTAATGAACAAAATGTGTGCATTTGAAATACGGTTTAGAGAACGAACGTAACAGCAGTAGTCTGGTACCCTCTTATTTTGTCAAAACTTGGTATTTCAACGTAAGATTTTACAGTTCTTGTTTGACGATTTGATTGCCACGTACGTAAGTGTGAATTAATTTTATTAAAGTATTAATATGTAATCAAAGGAAGAGGTATTATAAAACAAATATTGACTGCTTTGTCTCGGCTTCGCTTCGGGAAGATAGGCTGCTCCGGGGATACCTCGAGTGACTAGTTTTACTACGCCACTCGAAGCAGTCAATATTTGTATACCATAGCACTCGAAGCAGTCAATATTATACTAACGTAACCGCGGACTTTCTGCAACAACCGAAATGCTGTTTTTGAAAAATTCATTTTTAGCAAATACGTTCGGTTTAATCTTGGATGCACATTATTCAGTATATATTAGGTATATAAACATCAATGAACAAGTGTGGTAAAGGAAAAACCCTCAAACTATAGAAGCATACGCCATTTTTTAATACAAAGTATGCATAAAGTGACTACTATAAGTACACATATACTCTGTTATATTATAATAAAGTTCGTTATATTGTACAATACTGTGCAGAATAGTGAAGATAGAAGTGATAATAATGTTTACACTTGATTGAGAATCTATTAATTCGTAAGATACATGAATTGTTCTTTTACAAACAAGACATTTGCATTTCTGTATAATATAATACAGTACTATTTTGACGGTGTTTTCTTATAAACATACAGCAGCACTTCAAAAAGACGAATATCTCGACCGCTGTTCAAATCAACTGCACAGAAAACGGGCATAAGAACACAATTTTTGTGAAATTAAAAACCGCTTTTTTCCTAGTACGTGCTTTTCATTCATGCACCAAAAGATTTACCTTGGGGGTCGTCAACCACTTCAAGAGGGTAATTCGTCAAACATTGAGCTTTTTTCCTCTTGACCCAATGCAGCTGCGACCCTAAATGTAAACAAAGACCTTAATATAGCCAGAACCTTGTGCCTAAATGTTACCCGAACCTTGTACCTCATCCGAGGCAGAAACTTGACCCTTTTTGAAACCACAGCTTGGGCTTGGCCTCAGGCTTTAGGCTCTGTCTGCCTGTTAAAAGGCCCCGTACTAAAAGCGTGTGTTTTCAAATAAGAGGCTTAGCCTTAAGCTGGAAGCGGAGCCCAAGCTATGATTTCGAAAAGGGTCGTAAGTACATCAAGGCTCCTCCTGTACCTTGGGCACCTTAGACCATTCAAGTCTCACGTGAAATACGAACACCATGGGGAACCTTGGATTTCACATACATAGCTTTAAAGTGTGATGGGAAAACAAGTGTGCTTAAGACGGTGCACTATTGTTGCAACATTGAAAGGTTCTAGCGCTATGGAAAGAACAACTAAACACTGTAACAGGTTGCCAGGAACAGTCTCAGGTGATTTCATTCTGAGAATACCATGTTCTGACGAACAAACAAAAACCACTCCCTACCACTCCTGCATCTTTTGCGACTGGCCATAATAGTTACAACTTAGAAGACCTTATGGGAAAACTTAGATATTTAAATGATCTGGACTTGTAATCATAACTAGATAGCCTTGTACTGATGAGACGGTTTGCATGGCAAAAGATAAACACTTTTTTCTTTGTAACTCTTGTAGTCAAACAACGAACAATCAGTGGTTATGCTGCAGTATAAAAACTATGAGCTTTGGAGTACACCAGCTCCATTGGACGGTTATGTGCTGATAATGCTGCTATAGTCTCGCCTCGGTAAGGTATGCCTAAGTACTACCACCACTGTTATAATCATTTAACTTCAACGTTTAGTTTGTTATAATGTCAGTCATTACGCAGTATACGCAGTATTATCAAGTTTCCCATGTGCTCTTTTCGGCGGCGTAATACTGAAGTCCTTACTCATTGTAATACCCGATGTAAACACAAAAGTTACTTCTTCACCGTTATTTTACCGCCGACCTTTTCTGAAACAACTATCTCGTTTGTTTTAAATATAGTTATTTGGTCACGGCCTTAAGGCGGAAAGCCCACAACTTCGGCGTTTCAGCTGTAATGTTGATGAATGTTAACAACCGCAAACGTCTCCCAATAAATAAGTCAGTCATGGTATCAGAAATATATATCAGGATATGATGACCGTTGGCAGCGCACTCAGCTTGGGAAACCAGTACATTGTTTCCAACAAGTTCTTGTTGCCGTGGATGACGCCCGGGTCTGTCAGACGGAGCTACATTGAGGCTCTTCTGCAACGGGGGAAGAGTTGCTGTCGTAGGACCGCTTCGGTACAGTGCTGTACTCAGTCGGGTGATCGGTGTTAGAAGTTAATCTCCCTGACGCATGGAAACATAACAACAACACAAAGCTGAATGAAACAAACAGTCTAGAGAACCACCTTACTTACCATTCTGTTCATAATAAGGTTACGACGTTCTATTGACGGTCGTATTGCGGTCTTGCGCATTGGACTCTTCTACTAATGACTTGGTCATCCAAGTGTGGGTTCGAATCCCAGTAATGACACTTGTGTCCAAAGGCAAAACACTTAATATTAGTTGCCTGCTTATCAAACAGGAGTACTTATGTACCTCCAAGGTAGAAGTAAAGGTTGTGTGTGTGAATAGTTTAGTAGTAAATCCAGAGTAAGAGATAACCGTTTTCTGGAAAAATATACCCTCCCCGTTTTAAAAAGAAATAACATAAACACCAAATAACTAAATATATTATAAAGAAATATATAAACAAAATAAATTATTGACCAGGTAGGTCGGGGATAGGACACACGGGATGGGGTGGATGGGTAGCCATGAAATTGTTGGGAATGGGTACACACAGCTGTGCACAGGATAATGTTGGGGATGGGTACATACGGAATGGGTTTGGGATGGGCACGCAAGGGATGGGTTTGGGATGGGTGAACACGGGATTGGTTGCATACGGGATGGGGTTGGGGATGGGTATACATTATTTATTAAGGGATGAGTACGCAAGGGATGGGTACACTTGTGATGGGTTGGGGATGGGTACACTTGTGATGGGTTGGGGATGGGTACACAAGGGATGGGGTAGGCCTTCGAGGGGAACAACACTTGCTCACAGTGACCTTAAGTACATTCGAAACAAGACAAGAGACAATTATAAAATACCTCCCATAGAAGAAAATTCGTTCTTGAAGCCAAGACTACCACTATCCTCGCCCCTCCTGCGCAATTTAACGTGTTTGTGGAACCACTGCGAGAACGAGGTTGTGCTGATTGTGTACAGGATTGGGTTGAGGGCGCTATTGATGGGCAAGACGAACACGATGATCCAGCCGTACAAGGTTGCTGCAACCAGCAAATAAAGATAGCAGTGTTAGCATTGAGTAAAAATTCTACGGACCTCCAGGAGTGCATAACCACTTTTTAAAACCACTAAATACTTAGTGTTGGTGAGATAAACACTTGTCTCATTATCTCGCTGAGTTGTATGGTACACCTGGAGCTCCGTAAAATACAGACGTTCTCTACATGGAAGTGACCGGTCCAACTAAGCTGTGCATACAGTACGATATTCATCACGTCCACGTCAAACAGGATGCAACTTTTTAGAAGTGAATGTACTTGTCCGAATCCAATGGTGTACCGTCCCTTTCAAGATTATTTTTTCTGCCAACCATTCTTCAACACTTTATCGAGTTTAAATCTCTGGTCATCAAGCTGATAGATTCTTTTCAAATGTCAGCGACAAACTTTCAGAATTGAACAACTGAAACTGGTTTTCAGATTAGCTTTCATAGACAAATCGTCACAGAATGGCAAAATCATTTTAAGTTGAGGTAACGGTCGGGCGGTTCATGATCACGAACAGATCTTTCTCAAGGTGTGATCAGGTTCCCTGTTTCAGTTATACTGAAGGTTGTCATTCTCATTCCATATTCGGGCACCAGACTATTTTCCCTTTCAGCCTCTATTTGTTACATTGGTTTGAATGGGGAAAGCAAGATGGCTGCACCATGGGTAAATTATTTTACAGCAATCACCTGGAATCTTATAGCTGCATAGTGAGAGAATTTTCAGAATGGCAATGGGCAGCCAGCAGAGGGCGTCTGTCAACACAACGAAAAGGAAACGCTTGGCATAGTTCATGTCACCGCGTTTGCCGATATTCGTCGTAGCTTTTCTTGTCTTCTGTATGCTGATAAACATTCCTAATAAAAGAAAGATCAATGTAATCGAGGTTTTAAAGGACAGTGATCATTCTCTGTACCTTGTTAATTTCTAATAACAGCCAAATAAATGACAACAGACTGTTTTCACTGGGAGGCTTTTGAAACGCTAGGTGGAGACAGACTCACCATGTGTGCATGTCATAATTTACGTCAATAATAGAAATGTACCACTAATCTCGACTAGACTTAGCCCGTGTCTGAATCAGGTGACTTCGGCTACGGCTATGGTTGTAGGTTGAGCGACAACGTTGACGAATAGGCCTTTTCAGTGATCCAGCCGTAGCCACAGCCAACGCCATCAATTCGGCCACAGCCTGAATGGATACGTAGTTGTAGCACTTAAAGACCAATGTTATATGCCATCTCATGTCAGTGTTGTCCCTCTCTAGTTTACATAGGACAAATCGGACAGTCACTATACGAAAACGGATTAACACAACAAGTTTACATCAGAAACAATAACATCCAAAAACCAGCAGAGCTGCATGAGCACTTCAATCTGCCTGGCCGTTACCTGCATCACCTCAAGGTGGCCATTGTTCAGCAGAGAGCATTCAGAGACTGGTTCGAAAGGGAAGCTGCTGAACAAAAAAGATCATCAAGAACCTGAACTGTCATGATGATCAATGACTTAAGCCACTATCAAGTACCAGGAATAGACGCTCTGTAGTCACCTACTCCACCCTTTTATTGGATTAATTCATCCCTAACTAGCATGTACTTAGCTTGTCCCCTTCATTGCATCTGATGAATAAGTTGTTGCAAAAAAAGCTCATGCATTTTTTTAATGCAATTAGTTATAGTCTAAAGTGCTACCACTACCTTCATTGTTTTATGACAAACCAAAGTAGCATTTACTAGCCTTAATAGCAACGTCTTTAAAATATGTTATTGCTATAGACAATGTCTTCAATGTATTCCAAGTTTATTTTATTAAATAATGATTTCTAGAGATATATTTCAATCATTTAAATATATCTTTAAATCATTGAAACATTGATATTCCGTGTGGCACTTGTTTAGAAAAATAATTTGTCTTCAAAACCATTAAGACTAAGATATATCTCTAAACATTTAGGGATATCTCTAAATATTCAGAGATGTCTCTAAAGATTTAGTGATTTCTCTAAATTGTTTTAAAGGCGTTGCGTATACTAATCACCTTGGCTCACCATATTATTTTATCTATGAGATAAACACGGCTATTTCTATCATTGAATAGATATGGTGCTTTCACTCTGGAGGCATTGTGTGCCAATGTTACTACCTCATTCAACCACCTATCGTTTCAAAGTCCCTCATTATTTAAACTTATGATTTTGACAACAAAATGTTCACTTGAGTGACGTTACCAGTGTATGAAACGGCAATGGCAGAGAAGCAGCTTGCATTTAGCCCAAGGAATACAAACGCTGAATACTCCCACCCTGGTAGCCACGGGTCGTGAATGTGGAGCGGGAAACACACCCCGTTGCTGCCGTAGAAATCAACAAAATAACCCACGCTGATGAGTGGGATCCAAGCTACCAGGGCTCCCAGGAACCAGATGATTGTCATGACAACAGTGGCCTCTTTGCTTGTCAATCTGTTTGTTTAACATAATAAACAGAACGAATTCAAGTTAAAAAGAAATATAGGCCCCCTACATACTTTTGTGATCACGTATTTAATGAAACAGTTGAAAAAAACTTGAATATTACAAATTAGAAACACTTACAAGTGCCAATGGGTCACTTTGTAATGTCACACGGAATGAACTTCTTCATCTTTACTTCTTCATCATCTTCTCTACGCAGGTATCTTCAGGCATGTACGGGACACAGTGCTACTGCTAAGAGCTTTTGAGGGTCTCTTGGTTTCATTACCAGAAAAATACAGTCACAATAACATCATACCACAGACTGAACACCTTGAAGTCATTTTCGTGCAATACAATGCCGATGAGTGAGTTCATATTACTTTCAGGTGAATCTTGGCTGAGAATTTAAAACAATTCTACGTGGGAACAGAATAAGCTTTTAAACTATTTGGGAGGAGGTAATTGATTTTGGTGCTCGGTGACCTGTTATCTTGGAAACGTATCGCTATTAATCAACCTAAACAAAAATTGAAATTAAATTTATAATTCCACACCCATGGATCCTTGTAATTTAAATGGTGGAACACGCGTCACGTGTCATCCATGAATACTGCTGCGACGCCCCACAATTTAATGTTGGAGTCCAAAATGGGTTATTATTGAACGCTTCGCAGTGTCGTTCCCAAAATAATCGTTCTTTGCCCAATTGTCCAAAATAAGGCAAAGTCGTGTCACGATGGACAAGGTTTGTGTCTACATTGAGTCGTGTCACGATGGACAAGGTTTGTGTCTACATTGAGTCGTGTCACGATGGACAAGGTTTGTGTCTACATTGAGTCGTGTCACGATGGACAAGGTTTGTGTCTACATTGAGTCGTGTCACGATGGACAAGGTTTGTGTCTACATTGAGTCGTGTCACGATGGACAAGGTTTGTGTCTACATTGAGTCGTGTCACGATGGACAAGGTTTGTGTCTACATTGAGTCGTGTCACGATGGACAAGGTTTGTGTCTACATTGAGTCGTTTACGATGGACAAGGTTTGTGTCTACATTGAGTCGTTTACGATGGACAAGGTTTGTGTCTACATTGAGTCGTTTACGATGGACAAGGTTTGTGTCTACATTGAGTCGTTTACGATGGACAAGGTTTGTGTCTACATTGAGTCGTGTCACGATGGACAAGGTTTGTGTCTACATTGAGTCGTTTACGATGGACAAGGTTTGTGTCTACATTGAGTCGTTTACGATGGACAAGGTTTGTGTCTACATTGAGTCGTTTACGATGGACAAGGTTTGTGTCTACATTGAGTCGTGTCACGATGGACAAGGTTTGTGTCTACATTGAGTCGTTTACGATGGACAAGGTTTGTGTCTACATTGAGTCGTGTCACGATGGACAAGGTTTGTGTCTACATTGAGTCGTGTCACGATGGACAAGGTTTGTGTCTACATTGAGTCGTGTCACGATGGACAAGGTTTGTGTCTACATTGAGTCGTGTCACGATGGACAAGGTTTGTGTCTACATTGAGTCGTGTCACGATGGACAAGGTTTGTGTCTACATTGAGTCGTGTCACGATGGACAAGGTTTGTGTCTACATTGAGTCGTGTCACGATGGACAAGGTTTGTGTCTACATTGAGTCGTGTCACGATGGACAAGGTTTGTGTCTACATTGAGTCGTTTACGATGTTTAGACGGAGGTTTTCGAAATGGAATTTTCAGTGCGTGGAAGAGACATTTGTTTTTTTGTGTTTAATGTGAAAACAATTCAAATGACAAGGACCTATGTGTGACTTATATAAAACAAATTGAGTGCATTTCGGTCGTGCATTAATACAGGTTATAATCACTAGGTGTAATCGGGCTAGTCCAGGTTTTACCTAGTGATTATATTCTGTGACAATGATGCACTCAATAAATGCATGAAATAATATTGGTAACCCGTTTTTGCGGAAGCCAGTGACTTTCCGAAAAAGGTCACAGTTTAACACACGTCACGGTGACAAACCAATGTACGTTTCTGCCTTATGGTGTTCATTATGTGACGTCACTCCTCAACCAAATTTTACAAAACAAGTTCTCTGTGTATCAATAGATGGCGGTTTAGATGTAAACAAAGAGCCCACAGTCTTAAGTTTTCAATAAACACACGATATAATCAAATGAAAGTGTTCTCAAATATTTTAAATCCGTACCTGTGAAGCCTATAGGGATACACGATACAAATGAAGCGCTCCAGTGATATGAATGTAAGCATGAAGACCGATACTTCACTGGAAAACATGGCTAAGAAACCGGCGAACTTACAGGTCGACCCCTGCATCCACTCCAGTGCGTACATGTTGAAGAAATTACGAAACTTGACATCATGGAAGCCAATTATGATGAGGTAAATAGACATGAAGAAATCTGCAGCTGGGGTAGGGGTGGGAGGAAAGATAGAACATTATTATTAGATAGAACATTATCATTATCCCGGAATAGCTTGAGGTTTCCGGACTCGATGGTCAAGACATGAGTCTGCCGTGCCATTTTTTTTTAATAACGAAAATTATCACCAAAAGCCCCTCTACAAACAGTTGAGATCACAGTAATTGTTTTGAAGGGTAATGTACATGCGACCAGACACCCTATGCAAAAAAGCCAACAAACACTCCTTCAAAAAAAAGTAAAACAAAACAAGAAAAGCCCCCCCCCCTCAAAAAAAAAAATTACAAAAAAATAAAAAATAAATAAATAAAAAAGAAAAGAAAAAAAGAAGAAGTAAAAAACAAAATAAAAAAAAAAAAAAAAAATAAATAAATAAATAAATAAAAAGAAAAAAAGAAAAAAAGAAGAAAGAAACAATTCCAGAATCGCTGAGACATGAGATTAAAGTCATGCTTGGAAGAGTACAATGCAAAAATGCGAGCATTTATTTAGTCCCCAATCCCCAAAATAAATCTAGTGTGGGAAAACAACTGGGTCTTAAAACTAATCATTGTAAAAACGAAACATCAAAAACAGTTTCAAAGTTTATAGTGATAAAGTCATTTCCGCAAGTGTTTTTGGAAAACTGTTAAACAGTACAAAATGGGAAAACACGAAATGCATCTGTGCTTAATAAAGTTAGTAGAACAATTAGATATAACAAAAAAAAAAACTCCGGAAAGAATTGAGCAAAGCATTTGCAATGCCGCTAAAAATATGGCTCCTTCGAAATGATTTATTCGTCACTTAATTTAAAACGTGTGCTCTATACACGTACGTTGTTCCAGATATACACGGAAAATAATACACTAAAAAGACACAAAATATTTGCTGTTAGAAGTCTTATTACAAACTCTAGTACATTCAACTCAGTCGGGTCTAATATGGCAAACACAATTAAATCCACGAGAAAAGCTGTCACATTGTATTACAAGGGTGAACTATGCTTATCTGGACAAATCCTGACAGGCAGACTTCGTAGTTCAAAAGGACAAAATATTTCAAGATACGATTCGCAACGATTTTTGTCTTTGGCATTTATATACAGAAACTATAATAGACAAACGGAATTATAATTATCAGTAAACGTGTTATAAATAATACACTGCCCTTAGCCCTCGAAAAATTAATCCACGGTGCATCGTAATTGTGATTGGGATAGGTTCTTTAGATTCTAAAATAGACCGATCCTACAACCTTAGAGTAGGAACTTAGGAAGACTGTGCACTATCAATATTTCAACAATAGTCAGGCAGCACAAAAATCACTATTTGATCTAAAATAAATAAAATAAGCTAAAACAAGCAAATGACAGGTACTTTCAAATGATTTGTGTAATACAATATGAGCGATTTAAAGCAGAATGTGAGGTTTACTGTGTATGTGGATTATCTTGGTGGCCTTTTAACAGGCTGAAAAAAAACGTAATTTTAATACACGATATACAGAGTTTTTCTCAGAATGTCAAATTCTGACCCAGTCCTTTAGTTTTAAACTAAGCTACATAGATTGGCATCATCTTACACTGTTTATCCGTATAGCAGCCTTTAATACTGACAAACTAATACTGACTGACATGCCAAGGACATCCACTGCGAGAACGTGCTCGATCGTTGGAATCATGCTAGAATGAAAAAGCAGAAAGACTCCGCACTTCCCTGGGGGTGTTCGTCACAGGAATTGGATGCTCTAAAGACACTGAGTATGCTTGTTGGAGCAAGGCTTGTTTGCTTACAATGTTTGTTTTCGCACAAATTTTGTTTGCGTTTACCCGATGCACCTATTTGTTGAGAAGTAGTTGCCACTTGACCTACCCTCCACATAGCTATTTATTTTCCTCTTCACATGCTTGAAGAAATCAAAAATCTTGCGTAAAAAAGTACGTCTTTAATTTTAGATTTATGATAAGAGACTCAACCTAATAACATGACATTTTCCAAAATTGTGATCAGGTTTTGCTAAAGAATTGCTGGCCCCCGGAAGACCAGATTTTAAATGTTTTTTTTTCTTTTAAGGTAGGCATCGGTTCGAACCTTTATAAATGCTGTAGCTGCATCATTGACGAATAGGCTTTGCCAGTGATCTACACATAGTTACAGCCGAAGCCATAAATTGGGACACGGTGTATTAATAGTTCAATCTAACAAAGTGTAACCTTCCAATAGGTCACAAATAAATGTAATCCGCGCTACAAGGAGTTGGATTACATTAAAAGCCAGAACACAAACAACAGACACGTATTCACTTACTGCACAGGTTGATAACTACTAGTGAGTGTATACGGTTCTCAGCTTTCATCATAAATCGACTGATCAGGACACCGACATTACCGAAGAAGCAAAGCAGAGCAATGGTCCAAACTGACACACGTAATATACCGTCTTTCAGTAGGTCTTCAAACGAGGAAATCCCATCGGACCTCGGTGTGCAAGTTCGCACGTGGGGGGCGTAACGGCAATAGTCAAACTTGGAAAATTCACTGTGAACATGAGAAAAAAAAGGTTCAGAAATTAACACACAGAACACTTTTAAGAGAGAGGGATTGCTAATGATTCAGACGTGTTATAATGTTAATGAGCTAAAAGTTCCAGTGGATCCCTGGGCGGTGAGAGGAAGACAGACAGACATACCCCGTTTTCGATACCACGGGTGAAGTAAGGTAGGGACTGAAAACACAATTAATATGCAAGACGCCAATCCAGGGATGATATTAAACATTGACATCAGCAGAAAAGACACCGTACCATGTTTTGAAGAAAGGGAATTAAAAAAATTGCTTTTGACAGATAATCCGATTTTATTTTGCTTACTTTAACTTGATTATTGAAATATACTTAGTTGTTGAAGAATGATCACCCCCAGCCCACAATTTATAATTTTCTTTGGAGGGATGTCCTTATTTGTTCATTCTTACTGTGATTTTATATTTTGAATACACCATTCCAAATTTAAAGCAATTCAACGTTTTAACAAAAGACATAAATACAATTCAATCGTTGCAATATTTACTCACATATGCTGAAGGCTCGATAGTCCCTTGAACATCCGAGTATTGATATTACTAATGGTGATTCCTTCCAAATCCCTGAAATAAACATGTAATTATTACAACAATAACCCTTGAAGGAAGTTGTGCACGTATTTGGCATTCTTTCTCCGATAATGTAAATACTTGGAGATTATTATTGGTCATAGAAATAAATGGTTGATCCATTTTTTTCACTATCTAGTAGTCTAGGACTATAGTTCAAAATTTCATCTCCTCAAGTAATTTAAAAAGTGATAGATTAATCTTGTTTTGAAAAAATAAACGTCTGCAAAATTGGATGACGGCTTTAGCAAGGCTACAGATTTTGATTTAAAGACAGATTAGTTGATTGAAGATTATCGAAAGCAAAATGAATTTGTTTACATCTAAAAATCCCACGATTCCCTGAATCGACTAGCTACCGCCACTAAGACTGTATACCCGATTATAGAGATTATAGAACAGGCAGGTGCAAACTGCATCACACAATCCATGGATTTACATTGAAAGTTAACACTGTACATCGAAAGTTAAAACTAGACCGAGCTACTAGTATATGAAATAGCTATTCTATTAGTGGAGAACCTACTAATGACGAATGATATGAGTCTTGTGATTCCTCTTTGTACATTTTAAGACCTGACTAACAAAAAGTCAGATGAAAAGATTTTTTTTGTAAACATGTTCATCAGATTGGTCAAAACACAATGATCACAAGTATGTAACTTTTAATATAACTGAAATTTTCAAACTTCTGATTATTAAAAACACTAAAACTTTAATAATTATTTTGATGCAACTAATGCAACTTACAAAACGTCTATTTCTTTGAGGCCATCGAAAAGATCGTTAGGTAGGGATGTCGCTGGGTTGAAACCGAAATGCCTGGAAATATGAACAAACAAATACATTGTAAAAACGAGCACAATGATGAAGTCACGCACTATTTGTACATCTGGAATCATTGATCTTTTCCGTAAGAACGACTTAATACCAAGTACAGGGTTTGTCATCATCGGGGTTGGGTTGGCGTGGGGGTGGGCACCTTTTTCAAAGTTTCAATCTTAGAGCTCACTGATTTTAAAGTTCACCCCGGTTAAAAAACTTTGCGCAAGTGGCGTTTTAATTCTACTCAAAATTACCGTTGCTTATTCTGATTGAAGCACCCCTTAATATTTAATGAAATAGATTAAAAGTCAATTTTCTCATAGGCACCAATGTGCATTTACGATTAATCATCCAAAAGCACTAAGATGCATTCAGAATCATGCATTCAAATAAGCACATAGCACTAAGATGCATTCAGAATCATGCATTCAAAAGCACTAGCACTAAGATGCATCGGAATCATGCATCCCAAAGGCACTAAGATGCATTCAGAATCATGCATCCCAAAGCACTAGCACTAAGATGCATCGGAATCATGCATCCCAAAGGCACTAGACTAAGATGCATTCAGAATCATGCATCCCAAAGGCACTAGCACTAAGATGCATCGGAATCATGCTCCCAAAGGCACTAAGATGCATTCAGAATCATGCATCCCAAAAGCACTAGCACAAAGATGCATTCTGAATCATGCATCCAAAGGCACTAAGATGCATTCAGAATCATGCATCCCAAAGGCACTAGCACTAAGATGCATCGAATCATGCATCCCAAAGGCACTAAGATGCATTCAGAATCATGCATCCCAAAGCACTGCACAAAGATGCATTCTGAATCATGCATCCCAAAGGCACTAAGATGCATTCAGAATCATGCATCCCAAAAGCACTAGCACAAAGATGCATTCTGAATCATGCATCCAAAGACTAAGATGCATTCAGAATCATGCATCCCAAAACACTAAGATGCATTCAGAATCATGCCTCCAAAAGCACTAAGATGCAGTCAGAATCATGCATCCAAAAGGCACTAGCACTAAGATGTATCAGAATCTTGCATCCATAAGCACCAGATGCCTTCAGAATCATGCATCCCAAAGCACCAAAATGCCTTCAGAATCATGATCCAAAGCACTAAGTTGCATTCTGAATCATGCATCCCAAAGCACTTGCACTATGAGATGCAATCAGAATCATGCATCCCAAAGCACTAGCCTTAATATGCCTTCAGAACCATGCATCCCAAAAGCACTAGCACAAAGATGCATTCTGAATCATGCATACCAAAGAAACTAAGATGCATTCAGAACCATGCATCCAAAAGCACCAAGATGCAATCAGAATCATGCATCCCATAAGCACAAGCACTAATACATTTAGAATCACGCATCCCAAAAGAACCATTTGTCTTCAGAATCGTACATAGTCATCGCTATCTTTAGGATCGTTCAGAGTCAGAGTACAGTAACTGCATGGATCCAGAAGGACACAGACTCGGAATGTGTACATTTTGTATAAGGAGAGTTTGGGATGCACTGACCTTTGTTGGGGGACACAATGATGTAACGCGAAAGCGAGAGAGTTATCTAGAAGGGGAAGAATTGCTTGTAGCGATGGTGGTATAGTGGAGATGGTTGGAGTTTTGGATGGGTAGCCTTGCATTGGTTATACAGTCTATGGTTGATCTTTGATAATATCTAAAATATACATGGACATCAGCCAACCTAACAACTCAATACTCACAGGTCAGCAAGTTTACTCAAATTTCTAAATAAGCCAGACGGGAAAAACTCTATGGAATTGTGCGAAAAATACCTGGGAAAGATATAAGAAAATACCAAATGATTATAAATCGAATTAATGCACTTACTGAGATATCTAGAAATAGACGCAAAAATATGTTTACCTCTATTAGTTATACCAAATTTGTCTTGTTTTAAGAATACCTCAAGCTCTCTATCAGAAAACCCAATGGAGATACATTTTTAACACAATTGCTATTCTTAATTAATTTGAGATATATTATGACTTAATTTGGATGTAGTCTTACCCAATTTGACTATTTTTCTTTACTGATTGGGATTAAATTTAGATTTTTTTTTTTTCACTAAATCGGCATAATTATATTTTCTTAAGTGGGATATATTCTTACTTAATTGGGATATACTTTTTTATTAATTGGGATATATTTTTTACTTAATTGGGATAAATTATAATTAAAAGAAGAAATGGTTAGGGATGCAATTGACATCACCGGGATTCGAACCCACACTCTGAATAAGCCATCATGACATGAGTGCGATGTGCGAGACCGCTTAGCCACGACACGACGATATATGTTATTTGAATTTACTAAATAAAGACAATGACATTGGACTTACAAGCCAGTTAGCTCACGGAATGATTGGAATGTGTCACGATGAATGCTGCGAATGCTACACTTGGTGAGCGTTCTGTGTTGTGGAAATAAAAAACGAAAACAAGTAACAAACACTCTACAAGTCTAAGGTCAGAAGAGTGAATCTAAATTGAAAATATTGTTAATTGGATGTAAGATATGATCGGAAAAATCAACAACTGCTGGAAGTTTTTCTTATCAGAGAGCTTATTATTGTTTGACACACACCAATTGTACACAGACATCAAGGGAAATCATTCAGTTTATAGGAATACTGGCTAGTGGAAGGAAATGTTTTAGTTTATAGGAATACTGGCTAGTGGAAGGAAATGTTCTAGTTTATAGGAATACTGGCTAGTGGAAGGAAATGTTTTAGTTTATAGGAATACTGGCTAGTGGAAGGAAATGTTTTAGTTTATAGGAATACTGGCTAGTGGAAGGAAATGTTTTAGTTTATAGGAATACTGGCTAGTGAGAGGAAATGTTTTAGTTTATAGGAATACTGGCTAGTGAGAGGAAATGTTTTAGTTTATAGGAATACTGGCTAGTGAGAGGGAAAATGTTTTAGTTTATAGGAATACTGGCTAGTGAGAGGAAATGTTTTCAGTTTATAGGAATACTGGCTAGTGAGAGGAAATGTTTTAGTTTACAGGAATACTGGCTAGTGAGAGGAAATGTTTTAGTTTACAGGAATACTGGCTAGTGAGAGGAAATGTTTTAGTTTATAGGAATACTGGCTAGTGGAAGGAAATGTTTTAGTTTATAGAAATACTGGCTAGTGAGAGGAAATGTTCCCCGTAAGCACCAAATTCGTATTTCAATTTGACAAATCAATATTAAGACGTGGATTCGCGTGCACAAAATCCCTGAATATTCAATTGGTAATTACTCGATTATTTTGACCAATCCTCCAGAGAAATATTGTCTTCAGAAATACGGTCAAGGAGATTAAACAGCAAGAATCCCAAAATACCAGTGCTTATTGTTATCGATTGTCACGATCAAAATAAGCATGAACGTTCACCATATCCCTTACAAAAATCATAAACCCTCTTTCGTTATTTGTTTTTACTTAAACGTAATCCTCTAATTTGATGATATGTTTCCCGGATTAGTTAAATGATTTTTTTTAGTAAATACAAGAGGATTAATCACATTAATCTTTCACAAACAAATGGACAGGTGTATTTATACCTTTAAACGTAATTGACAACAAAGCACCAATGTGCGTTGTGAGTTGTATCTCAATCAATGAATCGATATCAACGGTCATATTGATGTTAACGGGCAGGTATATTGGAATGTGCCCATGTGGTACCAATGTAAATCCTGTTTTGTAAAGATTTCAACAAATATATTTCCCCAGAAGTATAATTTCATGTGTTAAACATAACAAGACGATTTGTGCACAGCCCACAATCTTAGTTACACATTTTGTTCGTGTCCATGTTATGAACAACAGTTTGAAAACCAGTGATGTAACAGTTATCTCAGCGTTGTTTATAAATTGATTAACTAGCAGTGTGTGGATGAAGAGTAGAAAGTACTTGAGTGTTTCAAATACAAGATCTGCAAAGAGTTACTCAATATTTATGTGTTGTTCATTTGGTGTCTTTGTAACAAAAAGTGTACCAATGATTGCAATATGTGACTCTCCACGCCAAGTCTCTAAAAGTGCCAAAATAAGTGCATTTCAGTTTGACACGTCTGTGGTGATACCACACAGTGACCGTATTATTTCATAGACAATTGCGTTCTTAGTGTGGTAACACCGGTTTTGGAACAAGGCCAAGAGTTTTTTTAACCCAATAAGGGCATATAAGCCAAGTATTTCACAACAAAATGGCTAAGGTATCACATTAATATCAAGGCTGATGTCTTGTTTGTCTTCAACTTTCCCCTATTTTTATCAGAAGTGCCTGATTTTGCCGTAGAGCGTCACAACATTTGATACTCGTGGTGTACCCCTTCCAATGTGTCTTCATCGTGATTTCAGAATCTCAGGAAATCACTAGTGGATTTTCGGGGGGGGGGGTTACTTCTGTACAAGAGGGGAAGAATGCATTTATAAGAGCAAAATATTTGTTTGTTTATTATTATTATTATTTTTTCCGGGGTGGGGGTGTGTGATTCACTCTGCCACATACCATGATATATGAAACTAGGTTGACAAGAATCACTTTTGTAAGAAACGGAACAATCTTTGTCGACAGTAAGAGGATAAAGAGATACTTACAAAAGACTGATGGAGACGTTACCAGATAAGGAGAAGTTTTGAGGAGAAAGCGATCCAAGTGGATTATTGGATAAGTCCCTGCAAGGAATAAGATAAGCGGATTACAGAGATTTATATCACTCACCGACTTTACCAAGTAGCTGATTAGTTAAAAGCAAAATATGGACTAGTTCAATATTTAATAGAAAAATAAACATTTTAGTGTACAGAAAGGTTTCAATAAAACGTGCACGTTAATAGTTGATAATTGCTTTAAAAGTAATAAGCAACAGGAATGTATCAAACAGTAGTTTCATTTGAAAATGACAATTGTTTACGGAATCGTTCTGGATAAAATGTTGTGCTTCATAGTCATAGTCATAATTCTTTCATAAAAAAGTCATCAATATTAAAATGTTCCATTTGAAGTTGATTACAAATTGTAGAGGTACTGTAAACTTACAACCACAGTAAACTTGGTGTATCACGGAATGCTATGGAACGGTCCAAACTGGCTAAGTTATTACTTGGCAACATCCTGAATAAAGGATAAATACAAACAAAATAAATACAACAATAATGTTAACAATAACGCATTTTTTGTCAACAGTTGCAATGCGCTGAGTACAATAATTCCATTGCAAACTTACGATGAAACAAAGTAAGACTTGATTTTACGTTTGAACTGATGAATAGAGTTGACATCTTTTTCCTTTTTGATCGTGTAGGTACTTTTATGATGACTGCCCGAGAAACATAGTAAATACAAATACAAAATATGAATAAATTACGAATGTTGAGAGGTTCACCCGTGCTTTTGAGTATAGGCTAAAACGAGATAACACCAAGTGTGAAATGAACATCAGATACAGGTGGTTTATAATGCTTTTATTTGATAGGAACTGGCCCTTTGTGTGAAAGGGCTCATGTTTGAATCATCTTAAATATTACTGAGATGTATGTTATAGTTAGTTTCTGATTGTGTGCTATTATTATCTTTTTTAGTTGGGCTGACTACACAAACGGCTGTTGTTTACCCGTGGTCCGCCATTTTGTCAAACTGTGTGTGAATATTATGGCGAGCGTGGCGAGAGTGGAAATACGCGCTACACAGTACCAACCCGAGAGTAGTGCAGCATCATTCATTGTGGTGACGACATCGAGGGAAATGGTTCAATGTGAAGATCATCTCAGATTTGCCCTAGTTTTGTAACAAGCCAACTCTATACACGGCACTAACTAATTAGCATTGAGTGCTTGTAACCTATAACTAATTTATAGCAAAAGAAAACTCCAATATTATTGGTACAAATCTCTTTGAAGTGTTCGCAACGACTTGGTAAATAAATGAAAGGACAGAGAGGAATATATTCTTCATAGTCAAGTTCCATTTATTTGCCAGAATTCTTTTCGCAAACGGATCGAGTGGCAAGAGCGTGAGCCCCTAGCAGTGTCGTCGTGAT